>RPFO01000079.1:2768173-2804674 GCA_009746045.1 Mesostigma viride | reverse complement strand
AGCTGCGTCAAGAGGTGCAGAAACAAGTGGTCCAGCTGGAGCAGCAGCAGCAGCAGCAGCAGCAGCAGCAGCAACTGCAGCAGCAACTGCAGCAGCAACTGCAGCAACAACTGCAGCAGCAGCAGCAGCAGCAGCAGCAGCAGCAGCAGCAGCAGCAGCAGCAGCAGCAGCGCTTCAGTTCCCGCAGGCAGCGTCGGCAATGTCGCAGTTTCCACAGGCATTGTCGGCACTGCAGCAGTTTTCGCAGGGACCGTCGGCAGCAGAGCAGTTCCCGCAGGGATCATCGGTGGTGCAGCAGTTCTTTGTGAGTCATTCGTGTAGTGTTGAGTGGGTGGGGTGGGGGTGTGTGTGGGGGGGGGTGTAGGGGGGTTTGACTGTGTGACTGCGTGGCTGCTTGGCTGGAAAGGAGGGTGCGTGGCTGTGTGGCTGCGTGGCTGCGCTGCTGCGTGGCTGCGTGGCTGCGTGGCTGCGTGGCTGCGTGGCTGCGCTGCTGCGTGGCTGCGTGGCTGCGTGGCTGTGTGGCTGCGTGGCTGCGCTGCTGCGTGGCTGCGTGGGCTGCGCTGCTGCGCGTGGCTGCGTGGCTGGAAAGGAGGGTGCGTGGCTGTGTGGCTGCGTGGCTGCGCTGCTGCGTGGCTGCGTGGCTGCTTGGCTGGAAAGGAGGGTGCGTGGCTGTGTGGCTGCGTGGCTGCGCTGCTGCGTGGCTGCGTGGCTGCGTGGCTGCGTGGCTGCGTGGCTGCGTGGCTGCGTGGCTGCGTGGCTGCGTGGCTGCGTGGCTGGAAAGGAGGGTGCGTGGCTGTGTGGCTGCGTGGCTGCGCTGCTGCGTGGCTGCGTGGCTGCGTGGCTGCGCTGCTGCGTGGCTGCGTGGCTGCGTGGCTGCGTGGCTGTGTGGCTGCGTGGCTGCGCTGCTGCGTGGCTGCGTGGCTGCGTGGCTGCTTGGCTGGAAAGGAGGGTGCGTGGCTGTGTGGCTGCGTGGCTGCGCTGCTGCGTGGCTGCGTGGCTGCGTGGCTGGAAAGGAGGGTGCGTGGCTGTGTGGCTGCGTGGCTGCGCTGCTGCGTGGCTGCGTGGCTGCGTGGCTGCGTGGCTGCTTGGCTGGAAAGGAGGGTGCGTGGCTGTGTGGCTGCGTGTAGCTGCGCTGCTGCGTGGCTGCGTGGCTGCGTGGCTGCGTGGCTGCGTGGCTGCGTGCTGCGTGGCTGGAAAGGAGGGTGCGTGGCTGTGTGGCTGCGTGGCTGCGCTGCTGCGTGGCTGCGTGGCTGCGTGGCTGCGTGGCTGGCTGGGGGGGGGGGGGGGCCGGGTGCGTGGATGCGTGGATGTGTGGCTGGGTGGGTGCGTCACTGCGTGGCTGGCTGGCTCTGTGGCTGCGTGGGCGGCTGGATGGCCGGGTCAGCGTGGCTTCGTGTTCAATGGGATGCTAATATGTTGTTGCCTTTGGATGCCACAGTTCATGGATTCTTTTGTTCACATGCAGGTGCTGCCGTCTTCCCCATCGACGTCGTCAAGACCGATGTCGCCAAGAAGGATGATGCAATCACTCTCGGCCATGTTTAACTCATGTGGGCCTTCATGGCCATACGGGAAATATTATTGAATCAGTTCTTTGACACTGAGTTGGCACTACGCAACACCTTTGATGCACATGAGTGCAGGGCGCATGTGTTGAAACCATGCAACCATGGCGATCCCTCAAAAAGTTTGGTTATGTAATAAGTGACACAATTATTCCGGACGTATGATGGCCCAACGTCCTGTAAGGTTGAGTTGTCTTGGAGGAGGAGCGTGATGACCGCGGAAGCCGCGTGGGTGTCTGTAGTGCTATATCTTGAAGATGTACGGTCTTGGAAGAGTTATGGTCTTGGAATCATATAATAATGAACTTGGAATAAAGTTGCGGGCAGCCTTCAATTGGCATATGTTGTCTCATTGATGTTGTCTCATTGCGTTAATGGGTCAATTGTCTTAGTTTATATAATGTATATCTTGGGAAACTCATTGCTTCAATAAAATGCATGCTAGGCGCAATCAACCCCACAAACACATCTGAAAACTGCACAGTGCATCAAATGTATCCTAGACAAAAAAATGTATCCTAATCCGGTAAAACCACCGCCAGTGCAAGCACATGTACATACACCATGCACGCAAGGGCCGGCATGCACAGAAACGTACATACACCCGCGCACGCAAGGGGCTGCTGCACACACACGTACACACACCATGCACGCACGGGGCGGCTGCACACACACGTACATCCACTGCGCACGCACGGGGCCGGCGACTGCACACACATGTACATAAACCATGCACGCAAGGGGCGGCTGCACACACATGTACATCCACCGCGCACGCAAGGGGCGAGTGCAAACACATGTACATACACCGCGCACGCAAGGACAAGGATGCACACACATGTACATACACCGCGCACGCAAGGGGCGGCTGCACACGCACGTACATACACCGCGCACGCAAGGGGCGGCTGCACACACACGTACATACACCGCGCACGCACGGGGCCAGTGCAAGCACATGTACATACACCATGCACGCAAGGGGCGGCTGCACACACATGTACATACACCGCGCACGCAAGGGGCGAGTGCAAACACATGTACATACACCGCGCACGCAAGGGGCAACTGCCCGCACATGTACATCCACCGCGCACGCAAGGGGCGGCTGCACACACATGTACACACACCATGCACGCAAGGACAAGGATGCCACACATGTACACACACCATGCACGCAAGGGGCGGCTGCACACACACGTACACACACCGCGCACGCAAGGGGCGAGTGCAAACACATGTACATACACCATGCACGCAAGGACAAGGATGCACACACATGTACACACACCATGCACGCAAGGGGCGGCTGCACACACACGTACATACACAATGCACGGTTGGGGCGACGGCACTCACATGTACATACACCATGCACGCAAGGACAAGGATGCACACACATGTACATACACCGCGCACGCAAGGGGCGGCTGCACACACACGTACATACACCGCGCACGCAAGGGGCGAGTGCGCACACACGTACATCCACCGCGCACGCAAGGGGCGGCTGCACACACACGTACATACACCGCGCACGCAATGGGCGAGTGCAAACACATGTACATACACCGCGCACGCAAGGGGCGGCTGCACACACACGTACACACACCATGCACGCAAGGGCCGGCATGCACACACACGTACATACACCGCGCACGCAAGGGGCGGCTGCACAGAAATGTACACACACCGCGCACGCAAGGGCCGGCTGCACACACATGTACATACACCTTGCACGTACAACACACAACACACACACACAACAAAAAATTATATACACACACACACGCACACGCACACGCACACGCACACGCACACGCACACGCACACGCACACGCACACGCACAACACACACAACACACAACAACACACACACGCACACGTGAACAACACACACACACAACAATTATAATATTAGTGTAGTATATCAAACAAAATAGTAATAAAGTATTTGCAAGCGTACTTCGTGTGAATTATGTGTAGACGAGAATAGAAGCTAAACAAAACTCTAATGGAGAAAGAGGGATTCGAACCCTTGGGAAAGTTACCCCATACATAGCATTCCACTCGGACATTTCTCCGAAAAAAAGGTCACGTAAGCTAAGGGTGGAGAGTTAAGGGTGTAGGTTGTAGGATGTATGGTGTAGGGTGTAGGGTGTAGGGTGTAGGGTGTCTTGAGCTTTCTTTTTTGAGATCAATAGAGTCCCCTTCCATGATCATGTGCGTGATCTGGTTATGATTTTCATCTATGGCGTGTGTGGCCACATCGTGTATTTACAACTTTCTAGCCATGGATAACTAGGTAACCATAAATTGGTTACCATGATAACTAGGTAAAAACGTGTTGGTTTCAGAATACATGTGATCGCTGCATTGTCATCTACAATGTACAAATCAATCACGGATTTCGGGGCTACGGATTTCGGGGCTAAGTTTTTGTGGGTAGAGATTGGCAAGGGTGTCTTTATCTTGCCACTTGGTCACTTGGTGTGCATTACGTCTGTTCTTGCGTTGGAGTCAAAAACTGTCCGTGTGTGGTGGTGGACTTTTCCTCACGGGCAGTCGCCATATGTCATACAAGCACTTGTTCGGCGTACCACTAGCTCATGTATGTCACCATTGTAATTTTGCGTTGTAACAGCATTTCTCGGAGCCAACGGCCGTTGGACTCAAAAAACTGACCGTGTGTGGTGGTGGACTTTTCCTCACGGGCAGTCGCCATATGTCATACAAGCACTTGTTCGGCGTACCACTAGCTCGTGGATGTCACCATTGTAATTTTGAGTTGTAACAGCATTTCTCGGAGCCAACGGCCGTTGGACTTCGAAAAACTGATAGGGTGGTTTTACCGGATTAGGATACATTTGCACGGCTTCAAATGTATCCTAAATGCACCATTGGCAAACATGGTTTCTGGACATGGTCGATATCATTAATATGTTTGGCAAGCATAATATGATCATGCTTGCCAAAGATGTTGTCTCTTTTCATATTTCACACATATATTATCGGCCTCGGCGTGCCATGCTTCCACGTTTGTTGTCTCTTTTCATATATTGTGAATATGATCAATAAAATTCCAAACATGACCATGTTGGAGACTTCAAGTGGAGCATCATGATTACTGTTTTCACTATTACGTAACCCATGGTTCATGTTAACATGGCATAATGAGCAATCCTATTGACCCCATGACTAATGGTGAAGTTAATAAAGTTACATCGTGGCACGTCACTATAGCATCAAGTTGCATCATTGTGCATAAAGTAGTTTAGCACTGAGTTGGCATGCCAACACCAGGTACACTAAATAAATTAAAACCAGAATTGATAAACAACCCAGTATCCAAATACAGTATCCATATATATGCAGGTCGTACTACAGGTACAGCCACGGCTGCCACGCGGCTTCTGCAGCGATCACGCTCTTTCTCCTAGACAATTGCTCTACTGGTCCCTACAGGTCGGTCGACTTGGACCATGATGCGTCAAGAACAGTTAATTGACCGACTTAAACAAGATGTTTGTCTACATGCAGCTGTCTGCACCTAACTAACGCGAAACCGCGTGCTACCAAATATAGGGGCAAATGCATGAGTAACACATGTCAACGCACAACCGGTGGAAATCACGCGATACCAACCGCGGCAACAGTGGTGTGAACATAGCGGGCACTGACATGCAAAAAAGCACCAGCAGCGGCATCAGTAGCAAATTGTAGTAGCGGAACAATAGCCACTACATCAATGCAACAACACATCAGCCCAGCAACACAGCAGCAGCATGACCGTAGCACAGCAGCAGCACAACTGTAGCACATCAACACGGCCGCATAGCAGGAGCACAAGTCAGCGCAGCAGCAACTTAGTATGCCGATTCCTGAATTTCCTATCAGTGGACTATAGTCCATTGATAGGAAATTCACTAATAGGCAGTACTAGCTCAGCAGCACGGCAGCAATGCAGCAGTGCATCAACACAGCAGCACGACAGCAATACATCAGCGGCACGGCAGCAATGCAGCAACACATCAGCACAATAGCACAGCAGCAGTACGGCAGCAATGCAGCAGCAATAGCATGGCAGCACAGCAGCAGCAGCAGCACATGAGCAGCTCAATGACAACAACGCTGCTTGCGCTTCAGCAGTCGTCGTCGTCGTCATCGTCATCGGCAAGGATGAGCGCTCGCTTCCGACGCCGGGAGGCGCCTGCGTTGTTGTTCTCCGCCACAACGTCGCTGGGTGGAACCATCTCGCGCAATCGAGCCTCGGCCAGGGTGATATCCGGCGCTTGCAACGCAGGGACGACCACACCGGGGCACCCGCAGATCTGTGCCTCCAGCTCGTGGAGAGGCACGCAAGAAACCGCGTCCTCCTCCCAACGGGCACCCCAGTACATGGCTACCATGTCGTTTTGCGTGTCGACAACAGCGACACGACCATGGTACCTGCCGTCCCGGCTTTCGGTGCGACCGTCCGCGGATGTCACACGCTCCGACGCCCAATGACACACGACTTGCCCTACGAGGTTGCGGCTGCCACTCTTGACCTGCAGCGTTACGCCTTCCCAGCATGCCTTCGCCATGCCGACGATGCCCTTCGAGCATTCAGCATCTTGCCACTTCACGACCGGGTGTTCCGCGTCATAGGGCACCTCCTTCAGCGCCTTTAGGCACTCCTTGGTGAGCTTTTCGTTCGCACCCAAGGAGACTCCATGGGGCGGCTGACCTCGCTTGCCCACCACTTGTGTCAAGACGAGGTCTGAGGCGGTGATGATCACCGTGTGCGCCGCAGTGGTTGGCGGATGGGGCCATTGCGCAATGTCTGTATTCCACGGGTGCCACGTGTCATGCAAATGCTTAGCGCGGTATACAAAGAGCTCAATAGAAGGTTGGCCGCCATCCTCCTTCGCAACCACCTCCTTGATGATGCCAACGAGGACTGGAGTCCACGTGAGCTTCGAGTTGCAGAGAATACCAGCTGAAGGGTGCCAGTATAGAACAGCGGAGCCTTTCTCAACGCCTTGCATGCGCTTCAAGTAAGCGACCTTGGCTGCCATGGCCCTGTCTTCTGCCGCCCATTCCTGCTGTGTGTGGCCATCATGACGAACTCGGTCTACCAGCGGGGTGACGCGCACCGCCTCTGCGTCGACCAACGCCATGAAGTGCTCTTCTTGCGTCGGTGGTGGTTCAGGCGCTGCATCGTGCTCACGCAGGGCGGAGATGTCCGCGCGAGATGGCCACGGCAAAGGGCGCCACTCCTCAGGCACCTCCTCAGGGGCATGTGGGACTTGACTTGCGAAAAAAGGCCTTGTTTGGCTTGATGGTGTCGGGCGGAAAGTACCACTGCCAGATGCCATGGGGCAACTTCTCGACCCTTGTTTTGATCGACTCCAGCTCCTTCCCCAGAAACTCCATGTTCAATGGTGCGAAGGCTGGGGTGTCCTGCAACATCGGAATGCGGTCTGGATCCACAAGTCGGACGCCAAACAGCGGCCGCCCCTCCGCATCAAACCTGTATGGCTGTGTCATCGCCTTCCCGCACCGTGGCGCGCCTTCCTGTCGAGTCCCCGCGGGCTGCCACGGCGTCTTTTGGGACTCCGTGGTCCGGTAGGACAACCAGGTCTCTGTGTTGCCCTGTACCTGGAAGAAGACGGCGTGGTGCACCTTCATTGAGCGACCGCGTTTTTCAGGCACCGGCTGTGCCGCTCCGCCGCTCCGCCGCTCCGCCGCCCGCCGGCTGCGCCGCCGGCCCGCCGCGCGCCGGCTGCCCCGCCCCGTAGCCCGTCGACAGGCTGCCCCGCCCCGCCGCATGCCAGCTGCGCCGGCCCGCCGCCCACGCGCGCCGGCAGCGCCGTTGGCCCCCGCGCGCCGACGGCCCTGCCCCGCCGCCCGTTGACAGCCCCGCCCCGCCGCATGCCAGCTGCGCCGGCCCGCCGCCCATGCGCGCCGGCAGCGCCGCTGGCCCCCGCGCGCCGACGGCCCTGCCCCGCCGCCCGTCGACTGCCCCGCCCCGCCGCCCGTCGACAGCCCTGCCCCGCCGCATGCAGGCTGCGCCGCCGCTGCCACCTCGCTGCGCGCTGGCTGCGCCACCTCGCCGCCCGCCGACGGCGCCGCCCCGCCGCGCACCGGCTGCCCCGCCCCGCCGCCTGTCGACTGCCCCGCCCCGCCGCATGCCAGCTGCGCCGGCCCGCCGCCCACGCGCGCCGGCAGCGCCGCTGGCCCCCGCGCGCTGACGGCCCTGCCCCGCCGCCCGTCGACTGCCCCGCCCCGCCGCCCGTCGACAGCCCCGACCCACCGCATGCCAGGTGCGCCGGCCCGCCGCCCGCGCGCGCCGGCAGCGCCGCTGGCCCCCCGCGCGCCGACGGCCCTGCCCCGCCGCCCGTCAACAGCCCTGCCCCGACGCCCGTCGACAGCCCCGCCCCGCCGCATGCCAGCTGCGCCGGCCCGCTGCCCACGCGCGCCGGCAGCGCCGCTGGCCCTGCCCCGCCGCCCGTCGACTGCCCCGCCCCGCCGCCCGTCGACAGCCCTGCCCCGCCGCATGCCAGGTGCGCCGGCCCGCCGCCCGCGCGCACCGGCAGCGCCGCTGGCCCCCGCGCGCCGACGGCCCTGCCCCGCCGCCCGTCGACAGCCCCGCCCCGCCGCATGCCAGCTGCGCCGGCCGGCCGCCCATGCGCGCCATGCGCTTCGCAGGTCCATTGGGATCATGAGGCCTGCGCAGAATCTCACCTCGGAGGCCCGTGCTACTTCTAGTAAGATGCTTGCATTTTCAATGCGTCACCTATATGCAGGCATAGAGGGTGGTACATGGCGCTAGACTCATCAAGGGATAGGAGCCATGCCCTCAGCAATTACTCACCTCCTGGCCCTTGCTGTTGCGGTCTCGGATGAAGATGATGGTCTACACGCCGCCGCATGCAAACAAGGAATGAGAGACAAAGCCGTGCGAGGCCAATATGGGCACAGTGAGAGAAACAAGTCGACGCGAACCTACATCACGAGTGTCAGCGAAGGGGACCCATGGGAGAAGTCTCCCTCCCATGGTATCATTCACGGACACACGCAGCGGCCATGGGAACAGCCAAAACAGCAGGTTCACACACGCAAGGGCAACGACCTGCAGTGCCTGACCAGCATGTCGGTCAGTTGTGATTGGCAAGGCAGAGCCACACACACCAGGTACACGCTGCATGGGCAGGGAAGACGCTCTTACATGAGAAAAAGCGAGGAAACGTGCGCGAGAAGGATATTAAGAGCGATCCGCGCTAGAAGGATGCTACAATAGCATCATATATTCAAGAATTAGCAAAGAAAGATGTAGAAAAGAGACAAAAGAAAGAAATACGAGAGAAAGCAAAGACAGGGAGCTGCCAAACAGGGCAGACAAAAGGTTACGAGCGGCAAGAGTTGTGAACGCTGCACTTGATTGCTTTCTCTGACTTGTCAACTGCGAAGAGTGACTGACTTACCTCTCTGGAAATGGTATGCTCAGCATCCCATGGTAATGAAATGGTGAGCTATGCTGTCAGACATGCCTATATAACATAGCTACCCTAGGGTCCTAATACAAAACTAGAAATCAAACCATACCGTGAGTTTCCCGGCTCGCACGGCCTCCTCCCTTTGTGCCGACGCCTGCAAACACAACGGGCCGTGGAGGAGGGTGGAAAGGTGGGCAAGTGTGGAGGAGTTTGGGGGGGACCGGGTTGAGCAGCGGTGGGGGAAAGATGTGCCGGTCATGATGTTGTCAACTACAGCTGTTGTATCGTGATTCACCTTCAATAAGTCTACTGTTCTACATCCGGTGGTGGATGGACACAAGCAATAAAGGCCCCGCCCACAACTCAGATTTCTTTAGAAAATCTACTGATCTACATTCGATGGCGCCTTCACAGAAGCAGGAAACTCCGCCCACCGGTCAAATGTGACGCCCAACAAAGCCCCAACTTATTTCTTCAAGAAGTATACTGTTTTACATCCGGTAGTGCTTGGACAGAAGCAATATATAATAATATAAAGCCCGCCCACAAATCGGATTTCTTTACGAAAAACCTGTTTTACATTCGATGGGGTCTTGACAGATTCAAGCAGCAATACTCGTTTCTACCTGCGTGCGACTGCAGCGGCCGAGTGCTGCAACTTGCCTTCACGTCCCAGTCTTCACGTGTCAGTCCTGGTCTTCACGTCTTCACGTCTTCACGTCTTCACGTCTTCACGTCTTCACGTCTTCACGTCTTCACGACTTCACCTGAACTTGCGGCGTATCGTATCTTTGATACCTTGCATGCACGTCTTCACGTCTTCACGTCTTCACCGCGTCTTCACCTGTCTTCACCACGTCTTCACGTCTTCGCGTCTTCACGTCTTCACGGCTTCACCTGAACACCTGAACTTCACCTGAACTTGCCGTATCGTGTCTTCACGTCTTCACGTCTTCACGTCTTCACGTCTTCACCGCGTCTTCACCTGTCTTCACCACGTCTTCACGGCTTCACGGCTTCACGTCTTCACGGCTTCACCTGAACACCTGAACTTCACCTGAACTTGCCGTATCGTGTCTTCACGTCTTCACGTCTTCACGTCTTCACGTCTTCACGTCTTCACCGCGTCTTCACCTGTCTTCACCACGTCTTCACGTCTTCGCGTCTTCACGTCTTCACGGCTTCACCTGAACACCTGAACTTCACCTGAACTTGCCGTATCGTGTCTTCACGTCTTCACGTCTTCACGTCTTCACGTCTTCACCGCGTCTTCACCTGTCTTCACCACGTCTTCACGGCTTCACGGCTTCACGTCTTCACGGCTTCACCTGAACACCTGAACTTCACCTGAACTTGCCGTATCGTGTCTTCACGTCTTCACGTCTTCACGTCTTCACGTCTTCACGTCTTCACCGCGTCTTCACCTGTCTTCACCACGTCTTCACGGCTTCACGGCTTCACGTCTTCACGGCTTCACCTGAACACCTGAACTTCACCTGAACTTGCCGTATCGTGTCTTCACGTCTTCACGTCTTCACGTCTTCACGTCTTCACGTCTTCACCGCGTCTTCACCTGTCTTCACCACGTCTTCACGGCCTCACGGCTTCACGTCTTCACGGCTTCACCTGAACACCTGAACTTCACCTGAACTTGCCGTATCGTGTCTTCACGTCTTCACGTCTTCACGTCTTCACGTCTTCACGTCTTCACCGCGTCTTCACCTGTCTTCACCACGTCTTCACGGCTTCACGGCTTCACGTCTTCACGGCTTCACCTGAACACCTGAACTTCACCTGAACTTGCCGTATCGTGTCTTCACGTCTTCACGTCTTCACGTCTTCACGTCTTCACCGCGTCTTCACCTGTCTTCACCACGTCTTCACGGCTTCACCTGAACACCTGAACTTTGCGTATCGTATCTTTCATACATTGCATCATTTGCATGCCTTGGAGCTGCACGTCTTCAAGCAGTGTCACCCAGTTCCCGCTTGATTCAAATGCACTTCGCGCTTGAATTCGTGACTTCGCCCCGCTCAAGGTGGAAAGAATGATGGGCACTAGCCACGGGAACTATGCCCGATGCTGATAGCCGAAGCGATGACATGGACGAATTGATTGATTTGTGTTATGCCGGGGACGATTGTAGAAAATGGGTGCTAGGAAAGAAATCTGGTGCCATGAAAGTAGATTTTTTGGCCGGTGCAAACCACCAATGCGCCGGCCGATGTGGCAAGGTCCTGCACGGCAGCCAGAGCGCACCCAGCCAGAGCGTACCCAGCCGCTGCCGCCGCCGACCCCCGTACTGGTGGGCGTGGAACAGACGATGAGAGAGATGCAACGAGCTATGGAGAACCAAAGCAAGAAGGTTGAAGAGCTTGGTTTGCAGCTGCGTCAAGAGGTGCAGAAACAAGTGGTCCAGCTGGAGCAGCAGCAGCAGCAGCAGCAGCAGCAGCAGCAACTGCAGCAGCAACTGCAGCAGCAACTGCAGCAACAACTGCAGCAGCAGCAGCAGCAGCAGCAGCAGCAGCAGCAGCAGCAGCAGCAGCAGCAGCAGCGCTTCAGTTCCCGCAGGCAGCGTCGGCAATGTCGCAGTTTCCACAGGCATTGTCGGCACTGCAGCAGTTTTCGCAGGGACCGTCGGCAGCAGAGCAGTTCCCGCAGGGATCATCGGTGGTGCAGCAGTTCTTTGTGAGTCATTCGTGTAGTGTTGAGTGGGTGGGGTGGGGGGTGTGTGTGGGGGGGGGGTGTAGGGGGGGTTTGACTGTGTGACTGCGTGGCTGCTTGGCTGGAAAGGAGGGTGCGTGGCTGTGTGGCTGCGTGGCTGCGCTGCTGCGTGGCTGCGTGGCTGCGTGGCTGCGTGGCTGCGTGGCTGCGCTGCTGCGTGGCTGCGTGGCTGCGTGGCTGTGTGGCTGCGTGGCTGCGCTGCTGCGTGGCTGCGTGGCTGCGCTGCTGCGTGGCTGCGTGGCTGGAAAGGAGGGTGCGTGGCTGTGTGGCTGCGTGGCTGCGCTGCTGCGTGGCTGCGTGGCTGCTTGGCTGGAAAGGAGGGTGCGTGGCTGTGTGGCTGCGTGGCTGCGCTGCTGCGTGGCTGCGTGGCTGCGTGGCTGCGTGGCTGCGTGGCTGCGTGGCTGCGTGGCTGCGTGGCTGCGTGGCTGCGTGGCTGGAAAGGAGGGTGCGTGGCTGTGTGGCTGCGTGGCTGCGCTGCTGCGTGGCTGCGTGGCTGCGTGGCTGCGCTGCTGCGTGGCTGCGTGGCTGCGTGGCTGCGTGGCTGTGTGGCTGCGTGGCTGCGCTGCTGCGTGGCTGCGTGGCTGCGTGGCTGCTTGGCTGGAAAGGAGGGTGCGTGGCTGTGTGGCTGCGTGGCTGCGCTGCTGCGTGGCTGCGTGGCTGCGTGGCTGGAAAGGAGGGTGCGTGGCTGTGTGGCTGCGTGGCTGCGCTGCTGCGTGGCTGCGTGGCTGCGTGGCTGCGTGGCTGCTTGGCTGGAAAGGAGGGTGCGTGGCTGTGTGGCTGCGTGTAGCTGCGCTGCTGCGTGGCTGCGTGGCTGCGTGGCTGCGTGGCTGCGTGGCTGCGTGGCTGCGTGGCTGGAAAGGAGGGTGCGTGGCTGTGTGGCTGCGTGGCTGCGCTGCTGCGTGGCTGCGTGGCTGCGTGGCTGCGTGGCTGGCTGGGGGGGGGGGGGGTGCCGGGTGCGTGGATGCGTGGATGTGTGGCTGGGTGGGTGCGTCACTGCGTGGCTGGCTGGCTCTGTGGCTGCGTGGGCGGCTGGATGGCCGGGTCAGCGTGGCTTCGTGTTCAATGGGATGCTAATATGTTGTTGCCTTTGGATGCCACAGTTCATGGATTCTTTTGTTCACATGCAGGTGCTGCCGTCTTCCCCATCGACGTCGTCAAGACCGATGTCGCCAAGAAGGATGATGCAATCACTCTCGGCCATGTTTAACTCATGTGGGCCTTCATGGCCATACGGGAAATATTATTGAATCAGTTCTTTGACACTGAGTTGGCACTACGCAACACCTTTGATGCACATGAGTGCAGGGCGCATGTGTTGAAACCATGCAACCATGGCGATCCCTCAAAAAGTTTGGTTATGTAATAAGTGACACAATTATTCCGGACGTATGATGGCCCAACGTCCTGTAAGGTTGAGTTGTCTTGGAGGAGGAGCGTGATGACCGCGGAAGCCGCGTGGGTGTCTGTAGTGCTATATCTTGAAGATGTACGGTCTTGGAAGAGTTATGGTCTTGGAATCATATAATAATGAACTTGGAATAAAGTTGCGGGCAGCCTTCAATTGGCATATGTTGTCTCATTGATGTTGTCTCATTGCGTTAATGGGTCAATTGTCTTAGTTTATATAATGTATATCTTGGGAAACTCATTGCTTCAATAAAATGCATGCTAGGCGCAATCAACCCCCACAAACACATCTGAAAACTGCACAGTGCATCAAATGTATCCTAGACAAAAAAATGTATCCTAATCCGGTAAAACCACCCATAGCCTTGTCTGAAGGTGTGTGCGTGAATGGCACATGTGCATCGTCGGGGGAGTTTTCTCAAGAGCCACATGTGGTAGTGTAAGGTGGGCATGCTTAGTGCGTACGGGTGGGAGGGACAAGAGGTGCAGAAGTTGACGGCTTTTGACCTTGGGAAATGACACGGCACACATAAGACAACAAAGTGATAATTTTAATGTCTTTACTGGTGTACTGTCAATTTCTCCGAGCCAACGGCCGTTGGACTCTCGAAACTCTCCTGTCTACAAAGTGTGTGCGTGCGATGGCACTTGTTCCATGTGCCGGGGGGGGGGTGAGAAATCTGTCGTTCATTAATTTGTGCCTCGTCGGGGTGGGCATGCATGAATTTGTGCCTCGTCGGGGTGGACATGCATGAAAGCATTTTCATTGGTACTCGGGGTTCAATATTTTTGTCTTGCTGTTGAAACGTCGACGTGCTCTTCTCCTGCTCTTTTTTTTTCCTACTCAACGGCCGTTGGTGCTTTTAAACTTGCCCAGCGTTATGACTAGGATGCCCTTCTTTACTGCTAGCCACCGCCCCTTGTGTACAATGCTAGAATTAGGCCGGGGTAATGGTACACGTCCACCGCGTCCCCAGTGCAAGGTTCGTGAATGCGCTGGTTCGTAAAAAATTCGGCACTTGGAAGGTTCGAACACCTGACCCCACTTTCGTTATTTCAACATGCCCTGAACGAAAAAGCTGCGTAAAGGATACATTAACCGTTCCCTGTTATTCTTGATTATATTGCGATATCATGGACGTACACACGCGGTTGGTGGTCCGTACTTGCCAACTGCACTTGCAAACTGACTGACTGACTGCCTCCGTTACGCACTTGCGTGTGTTTCCGTACTTGCCAACTGAACTTGCAAACTGACTGAATGACTGCCTCCGTTACGACTAACAAGTGAACGACGAGTGAGCTACTAAAGTTTTGTTCAGTTCATTGTGTCTATATGTACATAGCCGTTTCTTCAAAACCGTTGCGTGGATACCTTGATTCTGGGTTCGCTGATACTTGTTTCCCATTTTAAATCTCCCGTCCATAATTGGATACATGTAATGTAGGAGGATACCCACTTGCCCGAAATCCGCGTAACGGGTGATTAGTACTGCTGTAAGCGGAACCACAGACAAATCTGTCTAACGGGCTAACATTATTGTCCTTCATGTACTGGTTTTTGCACGCAGGACGCCATTCGCAACACCGCCTGACGGAGTCGGATGGACCGGACGTGCGTGAGGCTGCTGTTCACAGTCGTGAAGTTGGCAGACATTAATATCAACACGGTCACGAGAATTCGTCCAGAGAATAATTGATGCTTGTGACGTGCTCGACGGCTGCGATGACCGAGATGATGCGTGTAGTGCACAGCGTCCGAGACGTCGCGACACCCGTGGCTGTCCTGTTGATGCGAACGCACGGTGACGAGACGGAGCCCATTATATAGGTGGATTACAAGTTAGAACGGCCCTCGCGGTTGCACTGTTTAATCGCGAACGTGGATTTTGCGGAGCCGACGGCCGTTGGGGATTGGAAATCTGATGATATCGGGGCTGCGCACGACATCGAGGAACTGGGGATCGACGTAGGTCTACAGGCTCACTTGTCCGTCAACATGTATGGCCTCGCTTGACTGTCATCATCTTGACATGTACATAACTAGTTCATATACCATGCATTTGACACTGCCTGCACGTGGATTTTCCAGACATACATTGAGGGTAATTATAACTCGAAAGCACTACGTACGATTGAGACGTCCGGTCGTAGAGCAGATGCACTGGAGCTTTCTGATCTTCCAATTGATGGGTCTGTAATTATGTAAGATATTCAGATATCGCGATGACTCGAGCATCGATGCATGGAATGTAATAATGTATTTCATTCAATTATACATCCAATTTAACTCCGCAATTGAGGGGCACACATGTCCATCAGCCCGAGACAACATTTCCCAAGTAATTTTCGATTAGTGATTTAGTGTGGGCCTCCCCCAAGAGATCCCTTGCCTGGCACGCGTTACGCCAATACCGGGCCCTGTGGCGCAAGCCCCTGGGCAAGATCGAGAAACAGGACCTGTTCAAGGTCCTCGTCCTTCCTGTTCTCACGTATGGGGCCGAGACATGGACCCTTACCGCCGGCCTGGCCCGCAAGCTAGCTAGACGGCGCGGTCACCAACATGATGAGATCCATTTTCAGAGTAGGATATGCTGCGCACGTCCGCAATGAGGACCTGTACCTCGGCATGCCATATATCACCAGCACCATCAAGCAGCGGCGCCTGCAGCTCGTAGGGCACCTAGCTCACACCAACCAGGTAGACACCTCACGTGGCCCCCCCGCGGGACTGCAACCAGCCCAGCCTGGCCGCCACCTCCTGACGTGGGCCGGGCCCCGTGATGTTAGACGCCGCAAGGCCCGCACTTTCAAAGAACAGCTAGTCGAGGACATGGGGGGCCTCGGCCTCTCCGTGATTTGGAAAAAGATGATGGACAAGGCCAAGTGGGCCCAGGTCATAGAGGACAACGAGCCCCCCCTGTGGGGAAGCGCCCGCGTGTGCAAACCCGCGGGAGGCACGCCAGACAGCTCCCCTAGGGTAGCGGGCTGTTGTTTAGATAGATGTTGTAGCTAGTGATGTTGTTTAGATAGATGTTGTAGGTAGCTGATGTAGATAGATTAGACCGGTAGGACTGTTTGCACCCACCCATCCATCCATCGGGGTTAATGCTCCGTGACTCCCCAACGGGAGCATGAGTCTAATTAATTAATTAATTCATTAACAAGAGATACCACAAGATATCAAGGAGACAAGATATAGTCGTATATACCAACTAACAAGATATATTAAGTGAGACAACTATTACACCAGCCTCGCTAGTGTCTCGCTGCTTGTCTCCTTGATATATACCAGCCTGATACCAGCTATGGCCATGATGCAAACGGTCTCAAGTGATTGTATGGGCCCCATAGCCATATGGGAATGCCTTGATATGGGGATGCCATACGCGAATCAGGCATCCCATCTTCCCACCTCGAGACGTATGCTGGCCACTGCATGCAACCACAGACGAAACAGGTACCTAGGCTTTCCACACCTTCTGGTCTGGCATGCCCTGTTGAGAGCCCTAAAGCAAGGCTGTCATCACCAAATGCCCTACCGGATGGAGCTCATACCCAGTAACGGCCAATCTCATCGTCTGTAGAGCCAAAACCACGAGCCCCAGCCCTAGCTCAAAGGGCCCAAGCATACGTGGCCGAGACTGTGAGGGGCATTCGGTGCCTGGTGGTCTCATCGGCATATCCGCAGACCGGCCACCTATTCAACAGGACCACCCGCAGCCTGAAATCCCCATGCCACATATACGCCAACTCCAACCCAGCACACAGTGGACCATGAATGCTCGTCTCACGCATTCGTGGTGGACTTAGCGCGCAACGGGGGCCCCGGTACGTGCGAGATATACGTACCAACCAGTATGGTAGCTAGCACATGGCATATCCGTTACAGTACAACTGGGGCCACCCCCAAAATAGGCTCCTAACACAGGAGGCATGCCTGACGCAGCATCCTGGTTTGATGGCGGTCCAAACACCCACCCTTGTCTCGTTGACCAGGGCTCGCTGACAAGGCTCTTCTCTGCGTGCCCACGAGCACAAAAGGGGAGGACGACATTGCCGCCATCCGACGCGCCGGGGCGCCGGGATCCCTCATGCGACCACCACCGCACCCGACAGTGACTTGGCCCCACATACAGTGACCGCTCACGCCCACAGTGACTCGGCCCCCGTCCTTGCGTGCCGGTCATACCCCATCGCGCCCGCCGCCGCAAACCCCCGCATGCGCTGCAGCCCCCTGCGCGCTCCCTCCCGCATGCGCGCCACCGCGGCGCTGGCCATGAGGCGAGGCATACCGGCGCCGGCACCATCATGACTGCCGCTACCACTTCCCAGGCCGCCGTGCGTGCTGTGCCAGAGCCCCACCTCGCCATCCCTGGTCTCCAACAACCCCTCGTACTCCCCCGACCCATCCAGTGATAGCGCGGTCGACCCTGCTCCGGTTGACGATGAGGACGGGGCAGACAGTGAGGACAGTGAGGTGGAGGAAGAGGTAGGCGGCCGCCGGCCGGCGTCCATGGGCTTATTCTGGCCGTGCGTGTGGTGCAGGTGGCCCGGGAGCAGTTGCATCCAATGGGGCGCCGCCATGGCTGCGAGACGCCACATGGACCTCATCCGGTTGCGCTCCCCCGCCACCGGTACCGAGACAGGGAAGATGTCGTACAGACTCTCGTCCTCCTCGCTGCTGTCCTCCAGGGAACCTGGGCCGCCGGCGTGACCGTGAGCACCGGTACCGGCTGCCCCTGCCAAGGCCCCTTCCGCCTGGATCCGCCTTTTTTCCTCACGGAACGCCTCCAGCGCGGCGACCCCCTGCGCGTGCACCACCTTGACCTCGGCGTGCAGCTCCGTCAGCGCCTGCCCCACGCGGTCGGTGACGGCCGCGAACAGCTCCCTGGGCCGCATCTGGCGGTCCTTGTACAGGGACAGCAGGTCGGAGACGTCCACCGGTTCGCCAATGAGCACGGAGACCTTGTTGCCCGCGGAGGGGATGGAGGAGCCGACCGGGATGATGGCGTGCATGCCCGCGTGGACAAAGGGGATGATGAGGGGAGGGGTGTCGAGGTCGGACACGAGGCGGCCCACGCCGCGTCGCATCGCAGATAGCTGCTCCCCGCCGTTTCGTGACCGTTGGCCCTCGGGGAATATGTGGACCCAGTCGCCCTGGCGGAGGCGGCCAATGGCCCATCGCATGCCGTCTTGCTCGAGGCCGGCACCGCGCTCAACCGGGAGGACTTTGCCCGCGCGGAAGAAGGAGGCGAACATCTTGTTGGTGAAGCAGCGATCGGTCGCACAGAGCGTCCAGCGCACGTGGCGCGCGTCGGTGAGCGCCTCAGGGGGGAGCAGCGCCGCGGTGACCAGCGGGTCGTCCATGGACGCCACGTGGTTGCTCACGGTGATCAGCGCCTGGCCGGGCTGACGGCGCAGGATAGCGTCGTGGATCTTGTCCAGACCGACGACGTGGGTGTTGTTGAGGCGATTCATGAAGAGGCGGCAGAGGGAGGCCACCAAGGCGATGGTGACCGTCTCCGTGAGCGAGTTGCCGTCGCCCACCTCCCGCGCGGCCTCGTCGAGAACCGACGTCGATCTCAAGCTGTCTCTCACCGCGGCAAGCGACGGACCAACCTCGACGGTTTCGACGGTGTCCTGCACACCTCCCAAAGCCCACGTCCCTCGAAAATTAAAAGCGTTTGCGCGAAGCCGAATGGCGACCTTGTTATCCTTGAAAACCCGATGAACTACGAGCGCGCGGAGGTGTGCTATCCTGGCAGCGCGAATAGCCCGTCGGTGCTCCCGCCTCTCCCGCATGTCCGCAAGCATGCCACGGAAACCTCCCGGCCTTTGCTCAGACCGGCTCACGACGGGTTCTGCCATCGCCTGCAGAGTGCGTGAGCTCCGCTAAACTGCCAAACGGGTTATCATGAGTTATCGCCGGAGGGGCCTGTAATAGCCAAACCGGTCTGCCTATCAGTTGGTGTCATGCGAGACACAGTCTACGCTTACAGAAAGCTGACTGCCGCTTTCATAGCTGGCGAGAAAACGAAGGTGCCCGATCAGACCTGCGACTGGTCGAAGCTCCGGCGATGCTACCCAGGCCAAAAAACAGAGTCACGAGCCCGCGGGCAGTGGCCATGGTTTAATAAGTGACAACGCAGCGGGGCCAGTTGGAACCAGTTGGTCTGGTGTTGTTGTTGTTGTTGTTGCCCACGCCGCATATGGGCAGCAGTGCTCAGTGTTCTGGCCCTCGGCCGTTGCCAGTTGGTCTATTGTCTAGGTGGCGTATGCCTGAACCGGAGACAGCATCCCATGAGTGGCTCCTACTAAAGATTCCTGCGTATAATTTGGTTTGGTTAGTTACGTCAGTCAGTCATTTACGTGATCAAAGAAGTGTCGGGACTCGGGCGGGACAAAGGCTTGCGTAATAACTACTGAAATAAATTTGCGTTGTGAGCCCGCAGTGTGCATGAGGGGCGAAAGCCGAAAAGTACAGTACCAAAAGGTCACCAGTTCGATTCCCGCCAAATATGAGGGGTGTGATTACTGTAGGACTAGGTAGCGAAAGTGCGAAACTTATTAACCTTGCGTATTCGATATTCGCACCGCACTCTTGTGCTGCGACCTGGCACCTGACCGCAATGTTGATGTTGTTGTTGTTGTTGGGTCCCACGCCACAATGTTGACCCGATTGAGCTGTACAGAATAATCAAGTAACGTGCGTGTTTGCAACTTGCCCGTTGAAACTCTACGGCGGAGCCAATTTTCGGAAGAACCTCACCCTTATGCTTGCAAATTCGGGACAAATTCGGTGGATGTATGTATGGATGGATGTATGTATGGATGGATTGACGGATTTTCATCCCCTATTCCTATGTTTTCTCACGTGTACGGCCTTATAAGCTTCGCCAATTCTGGCGAACCTGACGGTTCTTCCGAAAATTGGCTCCGCCTGATAATAAGACTTACAGTATCCTCCAAGACTTACAGTATCTGTCCTTATCACCAGCTTGTCACCAGTAGTCACCACTCACCAGACGAGGCTGTAGAGTGTAGACTCGATAGTCGAGACTCGAGAGTCTACGACAACAACTGACTGTATAATGTATATAGAGTGTAGACCCTCATAAATCATAATTAGGCCAAGACCGGATCAGTAGTATCGCGTACGACAGCAGACTGGCCGTTTGCACTTTTGCTCTGCACGTGCGTGGCAGCTCGCGCTCCGTGATATTCCTTGGCGAGGACGCAGAGCAGTGAGCACGAAATTCAATGCATGCTCTAGAACAGGGTTGCCACTTGCCAGGAAACCCCGGGCAGCTCGTGGCAACGTTTCCAATTACGTCATATTCGCGGTTCTTACTTCTTACGCACTGAGTTACCATTGCGGGCCTGACTAACATGAACCGCTATTTCTAAATATTTTCGCAATGCTCGTAAATTCCTGACCTGCTAGGCTGGACCCTGACTCGAATAATGAGCTACTGTAAGCTGGGCTCAGTTTTTGTGGCAAGGCTTCCCTGTTTGAATCATCGCCCTCATCTCCGTTTATGTAGGCCCGTACATAGCAAATCAATTCAATTTTACATTTCTGAGCGCAATGGCTGCTCGGTTCAGCCATCTAAATCTCTGCCGCTATGGCGGGCATGCCCGCCAGTCGGTTTCAAGCCCTGGAGTCGCTGGCGGTCGCTGACGCCGTTTTGTAGTGTCACCACCAGAAATGTAAGGCCAATCCTGCAATGCGTCCCTTCTTTGTTGAATTGTGCTCATATGGCTTTGCATTTGGTGTCCTTCTCATATATAATACTACTATTATGTAAATCATATCATATAAATAATATAATATCATATCATATTAATAATGGCCAGGCTGTGCTTACATTTTTGTATATCGGCTCCCTTATCGCATTGCATCGTCTCTTTAATCTTCTTCCTTACCCTTCGCCGCGAACAGCACGAGGATGTAGTAGAGGAGGATGAGGGCGACGAGGTCACGGACAACAATCGGCGGTTCCTGGTCGAAGGAGGCCTAAATGGCGCCAAGGCCGGCCGGCTGGATGCCTACTTGTCCTCCCAAATGGGAGGCGAGAGCCGGGCACGGATACAGGTAACCTAGATCCGATTTAGATACAGGTAGCCTCCTCCTCCTCCTCCTCCTCCTCCTCCTCCTCCTCCTCCTCCTCCTCCTCCTCCTCCTCCTCCTCCTCCTCCTCCTCCTCCTCCTCCTCCTCCTCCTCCTCCTCCTCCTCCTCCTCCTCCTCAAATCACGCTGTATTGTACCTTGTCTTTGCCCCTTTGGAACCTTGTGGGCTCCAGCAGGTTTTATCCCCCTGGTAACACCCTTTACTGTCCCCGCACCAGGCATGCTTATAGCGGTTTGTGCACAGGTCCACGGCGCTGTTCTCACCAGCGGCCCTTGTCATGGCACCCTATGGCATGTGGTAAGCATGCAGCTCATGCCTTCTGCTCGCGATTGGCCAGTCTCTCTTCTCACCATTCATACTGCATGGCATGGCATTGTCACCAGGCTAGTAAGTATAGTTAATACCTCCAACACAGGGCAGCTGTGCACGTTGCGTAGGTTCTGCGATAGACTATCCTCTGCACGCTTGTTTTCGTGAATTCCCTGAGGGACTGGTTTTGTTATGGGCTATTTATGCTTGCTGTGGTTCTGGCCCCCTGCCTACCCCATGCACTTGCAGTTTGCCATTAAGGAGGGCGCCGTCAGGGTGAATGGAGAGGCCAAGACGAAAGCCTCGTGAGTTGATGGGCTCCATTGCAGAGCCCCTTAGAGAGAATACTCGTCGCTAACAGTAGCAATTAACGGATTGTAGTAGTAATGAATAGAGCGAATGTCTCCTTATTTAGACCTGCACTGAAAATGTTTGTTTGTAAATCGAGAGACCTGGTAATGGACTGACAAGGTCCCACATTTTGTGGCAGACCTGTATGCATGGCGATGGTTGACGCTTACATGGATGCCCTCTGAATAGAAAACAAAGAAAATCATCTAGCTTTGAATATGCTGACCCAGCTTGCTCCATCCGCTGCCTCCATAACTCCGCCCAACCCGAGATGGTTCCAATACAAAGCCCTGTGGCCCTTCGTGTGCCGCATGGTCATCCTCAAAGAGCCCTGGACCATGATGTGGATAGGGGGATGTGGACAGGGGGGTGTGGACAGGGGGATGTGGACAGGGGGATGTGGATAGGGGGATGTGGATAGGGGTGTGTGGATGTGAGTTGGCAGATGGGTTTCGGAGACCAGGGAGAAGAGATCCCCCCGACAGGAAAGCTTCAGCCCCGACAAGAAAGAATCTCGCTGCCCTCTGCACGCGCAGCGATCTGACCACTATCGTAGTTTGCGTGGGTAGTTTGCGATGTACTCAGTTCATGCAGCAGGCCCCATTATACTTTGGTTGCTTCCTCCAGGCTTCATGGGGGCGAACCCTTATCTGGTGTCCACGTCTAGTGGTGACTATTACAGTGACCACGACCACTATACCAGGCCTCACTGGGCTGACACCTTATCTGGAGGGGTTGGGACTCCATGATGCTAGCGTGCTGATGTTATGATCGCCATCCGCAAATGCTTCCTGCCTCGATCCAACTCGCTGACGGTCCCTGAAGACTCCAAGTCCCTGCTTGAAGCACCCTGGCGGTGAAACTCGTGTCATGCCTGTCCTGTCAACGCTAATCGCTGTCTCTAATTTCCTTGGGCTCACCCTGCAACCATCTGCGCTGCTGTCAAGGGGGCTAACGGCTTGTTGTTGCTGCCACTGTGTTCCCTTATGCTCAGCGGCGTCCCCCCTGACCCTTGTTCCCTGCTTTGCCCTTCCCCTAAGCTATCTCTTCCTGACCCTTGCTCAGAGGTCCACTGCACTGTCCTAGCCTCTGTTAGTAGGGTATTTTCTTCATAGAAAGCCCTCACAGGACCTAAGTCGCTTCTTACATAGCCACTGCCGGTACTTGACACACAACTTGTTCATTTCATCACTTGCGTTCAAGTCATTTGGTGCAGCAATAGCTAGAAATCTTATTGAAAGTTCCACTAAATTGTGTTTTATTCATGCTTCATTCTATGAATGTTTATGAATGCTTATGAATGCTTATGAGTGCTTATGAATGCTTATGAATGCTTATGAGTGCTTATGAATGTTTATGAATGCTTATGAATGTTTATGAGTGCTTATGAATGCTTATGAATGCTTATGAATGCTTATGAATGCTTATGAATGCTTATGAATGCTTATGAATGCTTATGAATGCTTATGAATGTTTATGAGTGCTTATGAATGCTTATGAATGCTTATGAATGCTTATGAATGCTTATGAATGCTTATGAATGCTTATGAATGCTTATGAATGTTTATGAATGCTTATGAATACTTATGAGTGCTTATGAGTGCTTATGAATGCTTATGAATGTTTATGAGTGCTTATGAATGCTTATGAATGCTTATGAATGCTTATGAATGCTTATGAATGTTTATGAGTGCTTATGAATGCTTATGAATGCTTATGAATGCTTATGAATGCTTATGAATGGTTATGAATGCTTATGAATGCTTATGAATGCTTATGAGTGCTTATGAATGTTTATGAGTGCTTATGAATACTTATGAGTGCTTATGAGTGCTTATGAATGCTTATGAATGCTTATGAATGCTTATGAATGCTCATGAATGCTTATGAATGCTTATGAATGTTTATGAGTGCTTATGAATGCTTATGAATGCTTATGAATGCTTATGAATGCTTATGAATGCTTATGAATGCTTATGAATGCTTATCTCTGCTTCTCTCTGCTTATGAATGCTGGGTATGGCACCCATGCGTGCGTGACGTGTGTGTGCAGCCACGTGGTGCGTGTGGGCGACGTCGTCGAGTGCGTGCTGCAGCCGCTGGTGCCGCTGGACGCGTTCCCTGAGGACATCCCCCTCCATGTGGTGTACGAGGTGGGTGGGCACCTGTCCTGTGGGCAATAGTGCATGCGGCTTTACTCTATATTTACTTGCAGCGTGTCCTGTGGGCAATAGTGCATGCGGCTTTACTCTATATTTACTTGCAGCGTGTCCTGTGGGCAATAGTGCATGCGGCTTTACTCTATATCTACTTTAGATTACTCTAGATTTACGTTTTTGGATCTGACGCAAACGGCGTTGGGTGCGGCAGGACATCCCTCTCAATGTTGTGTACCCATCAACCTTAATGTTGTGTCTTGCTCCCGTTCACCTTGTTTTTGTCCACCTGATTAGTTCTTCCTATGAGGACATGTCCACCGACAGGCTTCACTGTGCCACTTCACGATCCTCAATGTCAACAGCCCACTCTCCACCCGGTTCGTTGGTGACCCGCCACCTGTCCCACCAGGACGACCACGTGCTGGTGGTCAACAAGCCGCCCCACATGGTGGTGCACCCGGCGCCCGGCCACCGCAGCGGGACGCTGGTTAATGCCATCCTCCACCACTGCAAGCTTCCTGTGAGTTGGGAGTTGGGGGGTATTTTCTGATCAGACACTCCGCAAAGGTGAAATAGGGGGGTGAAATAGGGGGGTATATTCTAGAGTAAGTAAGTAAGTAAGTACTTGCGTGGCATGCGCATAGGCATGCCACGGAGTACTATGCTAATCTCATTAGAAAAATAATTACACATGTTTGCACAAACAGACAAATATAGTTATTCTAGATTGCTAAGGGTATAATAGTATATGGGTTTGTAGCCGTATTAAAGTCATTGATCCTCCCCCACTACAAGTTGCCGGTGAGTTGGGGTGTATATTGTACGTTGTTACTTGAGTTGTGTCAATGGTTGTCTCGCTGATTTGTCCAGGTGGTATGGGAGTGGTAGAGACTCTTTCTGTGGGAACTATTTGTATATATTTATATTTATTTATTTATTAACTCTTTCTAAGGGAACTATTTGGACAGGTTATTGGGGCATACAGTTGTTTATTCTCTTTTTTAGAGTTGGCGCTAAAAACGTTTTTTCAGGGTCGTGGGAGAGCCTGGGAAGACACTGGTCCATCTCAGGGAGGGCCACCTCTTGACGTGACGTTTCCACGTCTTTTGGTATCATTTGCTATAGGCGATAACAATTTGAACGATATCGCTGTGAAGGTAATTAACTAAAGGCACGCAACTGCGAAGCCGCATGATCGGAAGCCGACCCTTTGAAATGGCGTTGCCTTGTCCATGCACCCCGTGTCAACCGTCGTGTGTCTGGTGTTATGCCTTGTGATGGGTGTTGTTAAGGTTCATGGCTACTGGGAGCACCGCCTTTTTTTTATATAGGTTAGGGTCTTATGGCAGCCCCCCTAAACCCATATAATGGAATAACATGAAGGGCTGACCTGGGGGTACCCAAAAGATTATTTGAGCATGTGAATGGGATATATGGGGGTCCATCCCACCACCTGTTGAGGGTGGTATACACGGTTATATGCCAGTATTGAGCGAAAAATAGCGAAACACGCT
Source organism: Mesostigma viride (assembly GCA_009746045.1). Classification (NCBI taxonomy): domain Eukaryota; kingdom Viridiplantae; phylum Streptophyta; class Mesostigmatophyceae; order Mesostigmatales; family Mesostigmataceae; genus Mesostigma; species Mesostigma viride. The sequence continues at coordinate 2,779,028 of RPFO01000079.1, read as the reverse complement.
ATTTATGACACATTCTGCCTAGGACACTGAGGCCATCATTTTGCATGTATCAATTTGTATTTCCATTTAGTTGCCCCACTTGGCAGATTTCCCACCTAATGGGCACCCAAGAATCATGAGTATTTCATGAGTTATTAAATTTCCCCCCAAATAGGTACTTTTTTTGGCTGGAAAAAATAAAACAAATCAATAACACATCATTTGGCCCTGGGGAGATACATATGCCGGGGAGATATAAATACTACAGGTGGGCATAGAGCAGCTGTCAAAGTTTGAGCTCGCTCTGACTAGAAACGTGGAAGTTATAGCGTTTGGCAATTGGCCACCTGTGCAGACGCTAAGGGAGGCAATAGTGAGCATTAAGGCACACTAACACTCTCTATGCCATCCAAAAGGCTACACACCATGCCCAAGTTGACCACAACGTACAAGGAGGTGGCTGGGCACCTCATGTGCCCTTGCCTTGGCACGGGCAACCTTATGTGTGTGTGCACAGCAATGAGGCAGGTAGCTCTACATGGCTAGCCAATACTTCAAAAGCACATCCCAAAACCACGCTGTCCGATGCAAATACACTCTAGAAGGCCATATCCACTGATTGGCCAACCAAGGGGAACTACATACAGTCCACAAAGAAGGCATACTTACCATACATGCTGTGTGCTAGGCCAGCTAGGGCTTCTTACATGGTTACTTTGCCTTGCAAGCATATGATGGGGCTCTCCCATAATTCAGTGGGAGAGAGGCCAATAAAACAATGATAATCCCCACCTACATGCACCTCCACCCATGCAATATGCCCCTCAGAACGCCCATCGCCTATCTTTCCAGCGCAATTGTTTGCTAAGAAACAAGCTAAAGCTTGTGAGCCTCTGAGCACAGCGAAGCTGCTGCTATAAGAAAGGGTTCGTCAATGTTCACGTACATCTGAGTGCCGTTAGCAAACTCCTTCCAAGAAACCACACGACAAATCCCTTATGACTTGCCAACATACCATGGCTCATGCCTTGACACATCCCAGCCATGCAGCGTACATAAAACACTGAAATCTGCCAGGAATTCGGCAATGGGCAGCACGGAACGCCAACATACCTGGTGCTCACTGCACGGAAAGAAGGCGAAAACTTGCGTTAATAATTTTTTAAGGAAGCGAAACATTTATAAGGTGAAGCTGAGCACATGATCGTACCATTACCGCCATTGTCCTTCGCCCAGCGGCGCAAGAGAGAACAACCTTCCATGGAAAGATAAGACGCACATCCCGCCAGCCTGGAGAGTGTCTTACCGATAATGACGGAAATCTTGCCAAAACCCAGCAGCTTTAGTACTAACAATGTAAACGCATCATCGACGCGGATTGAAGCCCATAAAACCTGACGATACCCGCCGCTAGCGTGCATTCTAATTTATTCCTCGTGACGAAAATTTCATATTGGACCCCGTGGCGATGGTCATCAATAAAATCATCGACATAAACTCCGCTAGGGAACAACATCATAAACTCACGAACTTCAAGATTCACGCATTTTCTCTGCACTCTGCACGTCTTTGTCTAGTTGGCCTGAAAGCACGTCGCCATGGCCAGCTCCGGAAGGGGTGCGCGCCCCGTGCACCACTTTTTCACGGTACGGACGGGTACCGCGAATTTTTCCGGCGCCAAAAAATTCGCGCCGGGACCGTCACCTTAACCACAATTGGGAACATTCATATGCTCATCTCGGATCAACCGATCTATTGGTGTCATCATCGTGCAGGCCAGTGTAGTAGCAAGTCTCCAAAGGTGACAAGTGTCGCGTATGCTCTTGTTTGCTTGCTGCCCATCGGATGTTTTGATGGTCTTACGCGGCACAGGGTGGCTACGAGGTGCGCGTGACCGATGGAGAGGAGGAGGACAGCCAGGGAGAAATGGCAGGCCCTGTTGCGGATGGAAGCAGTGGGGAAACCTTGGCCACCGCTTCGACCGTGGATGGGGACAAGGAGGATGAGCTGGCAGCTGCCACGCGGGAGGCAGGGGGGCCGCCTAACGTGCGCCCTGGCATCGTGCATAGGATCGACAAGGTAAGTAGGTAGGCGGGCGGGCGGGCGGGCGGGCGGGCGGGCGGGCGGGCGGGCGGGCGGGCTGGCGGGCGGGCGGGCGGGCGGGCGGGCGGGCGGGCGGGCGGGCGGGCGGGCGGGTAGGTAAGTACTTGCTTGCCAAGCATGGGACCAGGTACCTCATTTCGTTGTGCACGTGTCTGTCACAATCTGTCATCGCTCCAATTGTCATCGAACAGTTGTTGTATGGGTATGAATGAAGTGCTGTGTGCTTTTTCAAGAGCAGCCGAGTCAGGACAGTGCCATATGGTGATGGAATGCAGACATATGGATGGCTAAAAGAGCGCACAAGAGATAGAAGGGTTATTTCGGTGCTGTGTGGCTTGTCTCATTTGTTGCGCTTTCTCTCTCACGTGCCAGTGCTTCAGCGTGCGCTGCCGCAACCGCTAACACTGTGAATCTCTGCGCGTTGTCTTTCCTGTGCCCTCTCCCCAGGGCACGAGCGGGCTCCTAGTGGTGGCCAAGACAGAGCGGGCGCACGCATCCCTCAGTGCACAGGTGCGTGGCCGCCTCCACGACGCCACCCCGGCAAGTTGTATGTCATTGACTACTAAGCCTTTTTTGCAACCCCGTTGTAGGCATCATTACGTACCCGCACATGCGGGCAAGCACTCATGTTACTGTACTCGTGTCCTTGGAGCCGCGCTAACTGTATGTAATAGCTCTTCTTAGGGTCACCTGCCTACGACATTAGGGTACCAAGGGTGTGCTAGTACTTTCCTTGTGCATAGCACCATCGAGGGAATTAGGCCTTGTTACCTGCACGCGTGCGCACACACACACACGCATGCACACGCAAGCACGCAGACGCACATGCATGCGCACACAAGCACACACATGCACGCACAAAAGCACACACGCACACACACATTCTTGTTGTGTTGCCTTCGCGCCAAGCTGTATTTCCATAGGGGATGATTGCAACCATCAGTCTCGTTTCCCCCCATTCACTGTGTTGTACGACCCATGATTCGGCTGCTCAAAAGGATGAAGCAGTAAAGTGATATTGAAATCTTGACGTCATGCCCTTGCGTCTGGTGACCCTCTACTGTTTGGCAACGGTGCCCCTGTTCTAGCTAGTCCCATCCCACAAATTTTCTTTCTGACGAAAAATTCTGGGTGGAGATCCTGGCCCTTGATGATGCCCACGCTATTGCCCAGACGGCATGTGCACACACCAGGTATGAGCCACGGACCAGAGAGACCATTCATACTGTCACAGCAGTGTCCATGGCAGCATATCTGTAATTGTCTTGCATTACTGGTATCGATGTAGTATTGTGTTTATAGCTCTTCGTGTTTGCACGAGCTGTTGTGGCCTCTCAGCGATCGTCCCTGTTTCAGTCACGCTGCAGTTACTGGCATCATCAAAGTTAGTGAGCGCTTGCACGAGTGGACCAAGGGCATGCCACGGAGTATCCTCTACTTGGTATGTTTGTGAGGTTCTCCAATACCCCTCGCAATAGGGTTTGCCTAATATGGTCAGTGGCTGGCTTTCTTGTTTGAATCGCTCACGTTTACTCTCTGTGCATGCCATCCCATGTCACGTGGGCCTCACGTCATGTCAAGTGAGTGCCCTGCCTTCTTCATCGTTTCCTTGGTTGGCTCGTTATTGGTTCGCTCGTTTGGCTCGTTATTGGTATGTCTTTGGTTCGTCTTTGGCTCACCTTTACTTCACCTTGCTTCATCCCTTGGAACCCCTGTGGGCGCATCGGGGGTGCCGTGCGCCAGTTCAAGGCGCGTGCGGTCAAGAGGACCTACTTCTCCATCGTCAACGGCGTCCCTTTCGTGCCCGAAGGCGCGCCCAACCAACAAGGGCGTGTTGTGGTGAGATGCGCACCATGCAGTGAATGGGAGGCCTGGCGTGAAAAGAAGCCCTTGGCTGGTTTGTACATCAGTTCCTTGTTGCCCCCTGAGCCTTTTTTTGTGCCAATAATCATAAAGCTATGAATGCAGCGCCACCTATGCAGCTACCAATACAGCTACCAATACAGCTACCAATACAGCTACCAATACAGCTACAGGAGTACAGCTACCAGTACAGCTACCAGTACAGCTACCAGTACAGCTACCAGTACAGCTACCAATACAGCTACCAATACAGCTACCAGCACAGCTACCCGTACATCCTGCGTTTCCCATTGCTGCTGGTGGACCTGGCACTGTTTGGGGCATCCTCACCTCCCTCGTGACCCCTCAAACTTCAAAGCCATGTTCCCTACTGGTGTTCACTACTGGACTAGCGATAGCAGAAGATTCCGACTAGAGCCGAGAATTCACAAATTCATGCTGGTAGCCTTGCCAACACGCTTGGCAGCCATGCAGGGGTGGATTATGTTGAATGCAGTTCCTTGCCAATTTCATGATACCGCCACCGCTCCATACACAGCTTAAGGCACCCGCCACCGCTCCATACACAGATAAAGGCACCCGCCACCGCTCCATACACAGCTAAAGGCACCCGCCACCACTCCATACACAGCGAAAGGACCCGCCACCGCTCCATACACAGCTAAAGGCACCCGCCACCGCTCCATACACAGCTAAAGGCACCCGCCACCGCTCCATACACAGCTTAAGGCACCCGCCACCGCTCCATACACAGCTAAAGGCACCCGCCACCGCTCCATACACAGCTAAAGGCACCCGCCACCGCTCCATACACAGCTAAAGGCACCCGCCACCGCTCCATACACAGCTAAAGGCACCCGCCACCGCTCCATACACAGCTAAAGGCACCTGCCACCGCTCCATACACAGCTAAAGGCACCCGCCACCGCTCCATACACAGCTAAAGGCACCCGCCACCGCTCCATACACAGCGAAAGGCACGCGGTATGTATTGGGATCCTGGGACGACGCTTGGCCCCACTCTCTCCCGGCAATCATGCTCCCATTCTCGCTCCCATTCTGGCTCCCATTCTGGCTCCCATTCTGGCTCCCATTCTGGCTCCCATTCTGGCTCCCATTCTGGGTCCCATTCTCGTTCTCATGGTTCCAATGCTCCTCGCCCAACCCCCCCTGCCAGGCGGCTATTGGCAGGGACCCCAGGGAGCGCAAGCGCATGGCGGTGCTCCCCGAGAACGGCAGCCTCCTCTCGCGGTATGCTGCCAGCCGGTACTCCGTGCTGGAGACGTTCGTGGGTGACGGCGCGGCGCTGGTGCAGTGGAACCTTGAGACCGGGCGCACGCACCAGGTGGGCGGAAGTACTTGGTGGATGCATGCATCGGGTTTATCATAGACAAACATGATGGAGATCGGCCGCACACACCATATGTGCTGACATGCCTTGTTGAGGTAACCATTGGTTCGATCATAGAAGTACAAGTTCATATACATGCCTGCGCATACTGTGTGGGCTGCGCTGGTCGTCTCATTGACATGTGTCTGCCTCCCACAAAAGCGTGTGCGCTCAACCCTCATTCTGGGGAGTATTCATTTTCTGGAAGTCCTTCCTCTCCCTCTATATTCATGTGTGTGCACATGTGTTTCTGCCTCGCGCTAGTCCACGCTCCACTTCTGAACATTCCAATTCTGAATGTCTTCCCTCACTGTAACAAGTCGCACCAGCGACTCCGAAAGATCCTAGTCTTGCGTGAGTTACGCCTGAGTTGACCCGGAATCTGCTATCCGCGAGGACCACGGGAATGTAGCCCAGAATTCTAGCTAGTGGGCGGCATTACTAGCTAGGCCCGAAATGCACAACTAGATAAATTATGCAATTACATGGGTTGCACAAAGGTTGTGCAGCCCAGATATGACCCCTGGTTTGGCAGACGAGTTTTACTCAAGTCGATTTCATTCCAAGCCAAAGATGAGGAAGCCATTGCCACCTACAACATTTGTCCCAGGCTGTGAGCATGCCAGGGGGCCAGCAGTGGGTCGGACCTCTTGCGCCGCAACCCTTACGCAATATTAGTCGTAGATTTACACATGGCATCCGCCAGTCTGGCACCCCGGTACCTGGTAGTCCCGGGTACAGACCAGTAAACACACGAAACCGAAGGCAAAGCCACGGGTACCTGGGCCGACTGATTAAATAACTCGGCCAAGTCCCCGAATCAAACATAATAGCTATCGAAAGTCTCAAACAATATCAAAATGATTTTTGACTGACCAAACTAATTTATTTTAGGAATTGTTGCACCCAAACAAGGGTTAGGGCCGCAACACTCACCTTCTCTCTTTATATGTATAAATATAAAGATATATACATACATATATTCATCTTGATATATGCGTACATATCTGCGTGCCTTTTTGCGCAGATCCGCGTGCACGCGCAGCACCTGGGCCACCCCCTGCTGGGTGACGACACATACGGTGGCGGGGGCCGCGGCACCGAGGAGAGGCTCATCTCTCGCGCAACGGCGGCACAGAAAGGCCGCAAGGACGGCGCATCCATCGAGGCCAAGCGGATACGTGACGCAGTCAAGCACGTGCTGTCACTCGTCAACCGGCCGATGCTGCACGCTGCCACGCTCGGGTGAGCGACGAATGCATGTGCTCCCGACAGCTGGCTGTCAAACATCACAACAACTAGCTATGCTTGTGACAGGTTGCTGCAATGTCTATTCAGGGAATAGGGAATGGCAGTGTGGAGCCGAGCAGCATAGCTGTGTGTGGTCTGCAGAGTTATCCCCCCAATGGGTATTCCAGTACTTTGGATGCCTCCAGCTACGGGATCAGACTGAGAATCAGAAAGCGGTCAGAGACAGGGGGAAGAATAAGGCGCTCATGTGCGGCAAGATGGATGTAGTTGGTATGAGCTCCCAATATAGAGGTCAAACACCCATCTGTACTCCGCGCCTGCATGATAGACAAGGAGAAATGGGATGCCGTCTGCGATAAGCACCTCCCTGAGGGGCATGCTCCTGTTTTCTCCCCACGGGCCCCGCGGCCCATCGGTAGAATGCAGGGTAGAAGTCCTCAGGTGGAGGTTATTGCCCCTGAGGATAGCCGCTACACTACCGCCTCGTCTGCTATTACAGTAGAGGACAGCTCAGATGAGTATTGTATCCCCCTCTAGTGACTATATGGTTGGGGCATGATGCAGACGATATTTGTAACTGTCGTGAATTTTTTTTCTAATGAGATTAGCAGCATAGTACTCCGTGGCATGCCCATGCGCATGACACGCAAGTACTTACTTAGGTCAAACACCACCCTGTCCCACATAATGCCTCCATTTATTCTTCATGCACATCCTGGCATGTGTCTCAAAAATGTGGCATGCAAGCTGGCTTGCTAGCATAAATAGTAGGAGATGACCATTACGCATGCTTTTCTGGCCTGATGTTCCACATGCGGTTGACCCTTCACTCACTTCAACCTTTTCCATAGGCCCTTATGTGATCTGTGAATGCATTACTTTACCTTGTGCGAAAGCAAATCAGTTTGTACTGCAAGCCTTGTGGTTCCTGCCATCTGCCAAGTAATTGAGTGTACTCTTATTTAATAACCCCTGTTTTTGCAATTCTCCTGCTGCAATATGGTGTGCAGCTTTGTGCATCCGGCCACAGGCAAGACACTACTTTTCGACTCAGACATGCCGGAAGACATGGAGGCTATCTTGTCAAGCTTGCGAGCGATTACTTGAGTTGCTGCGGGCATAATTCACGCATGCATATTGTATGCATTGCTAGGTATATAAAGGCCTACTGCATGATCGGCTGCAATACAGCAGTAGCTAATTAATTATTTACTTGATTAATACAGCCGTAGCAGATGTACCATTCTTGCAAATTAATCGTGGTTCTCTGAACATAGTTTCTTCATAGTGAGATGGAAGGGAAGCCGCTATCTCTAGGTTGTAGGGTTCACGTGCCCCCTACTTAATGTATTTTAGGGGGATCCGCCTCTTAGACGACACCGAGGTAAATTACCCTACTTCAGGCCGCTTCAAGTTGCAAGGCAACTGGCTTCCCGACTGCGAGGACGACATGACGACTCGGATAGATAGGCATGGCGTGGGCGCAACTCCATGCAGACCACCGCCGCTTGGTTCTGGCCTGCACTGGTTGTCTCCTTGGTATGGCTGACGGCGGAGTTCAGATCTTTTGCGTCTGAGCCCCAAATTCGGTCAGACCACTCCCATTCGATGCGCCTTTTTAAGACGCACTTGCCAGTATAATCGGTTACGGCTGCCACGCAGTATCGACAAAGTTACGCATGCATGTGACAAGCAGCTATGACGACTCCAAAAGCAAAACGCGATAGGCATGGCGTGGGCGCAACTCCATGTTGACCACCGCCGCTTGGTTCTGGCCTGCACTGGTTGTCTCCTTGGTATGGCTGACGGCGGAGTTCAGATCTTTTGCGTCTGAGCCCCTAATTCGGTCAGACCACTCGATCGCATTCGATGCGCCTTTTTAAGGCGCACTTGCCAGTATAATCGGTTACGGCTGCCACGCAGTATCGACAAAGTTACGCACGTGACAAGCAGCTATGACGACTCCAAAAGCAAAACGATGGCTGGAAAATGAGCTGGCACAGCTTCCCAGCGCCCAGCCCAACCCTCTCGCCCTCGCCATTGTCCCGCCGCCTGGCTTACCCGCTCAACCATCGCCCAGCGCCTCGACTGAGCCCAAGAAACCCTGCCACGATCACAAATGGCGCCACTTCTTGCCCGGCAACTCACGCTTCTCCTTCACGGCGTGGCAAGAGTTGTCGCCGCAGGAATGCGTACGTCGAGGTCCTCCAGTTCCTCGCACAGGAATGGAAGCTCTTCGTGCCCCAAAAGGGGGGGGCGGCTATCGACTACCGCGACACGTCCTGGCTCTACACTTATCCCGAACCACGCCAACGCCTGTATATGTTGACCAGCTACTACGAGCGCAGCCTCGGCAACCTCTTCCGCGCGCTCAGCACCCTAGCCCCCGCGCAGCCGGCAGCCCCATCGGCTCCCTCCCTTAGCAAGGATGACATCCGCGCAGTGATGCATGGAGGAGCACGTGACCTGGCCGCTGGGAGAAGCTGACATCCCTGAACACCACGCTCAACACCGTCGGGAGGCCCGGGTCTCCAATGTGGAAACCAAGGTCGTCCACAAGATCCAACCAACCCCAGTTCACGGCGCTACACGCTGCACTTGTCTCTCGCTTTCAGTCACCAGTGCATGGAGGGCAAGTGCGCCGTGCTCATGAAGAAGCTGGAAGCCATCACCGCCCACACCGATCGAGGCCCTGGCCACACAGGTCCCAAAGATAGCGGAGCAGACGGCCACCATCGCATCCCAGCCACCCCGGCAGGATGCTGCATGGCGACCTCCCGCCGCTCTCCTATGCGGACCTGCTGCGGTCAGCGACCGCCTCAACCACCGACGCCATCGCCACGAAGTTCCAGGAGCTGCATATGGAGGACCACCGCCAGGCCAACCAACGGGAGGCCACCGACCGCGCTCGCCGCGAGTGCCGAGTGGTGCTGCGTCGTTTCCCCCAGAAGCCAGGTGAGACGTCAACCTCCCTTGCCGACGAGCTCAAGGACCAGCTCCTTATACCCTCATGGGCCTGGTAGGTGAGGTAGAACTGCGTGGGTGTCACCGCCTTCCCCACTCACGGGACAAGGCGGCTCCCCCACCAGTCCTGCTCACCTTCCCCTCCCGGGAGGACAAGCAGCGGTTCCTCTCTCGTCGCAAGCGGTTGCACGACCTCGATCACCGGCTGTACGCTGGACGACTACCTGACCCCCGCTCAGCAGCAGCAGCGACGCGACCTGTGGCCGGAATACCTCCGCCATGCACAAGCAGGACCCCCAGAAGCCCAAGGTGTACTGGAGGGGCGGGGACCTGATGATCAACCACAAGTCTAGATATGTGGACGCCCCCCGCGGGCTAGACTAGCCAATAGCCCTAGCTTGTATGGCCATTGGTAGTCACTGCCGCTATGGCACCCATGCTTAGAATGTTTGCCTAGCTGTTCCAACATATCTAGTCACGTGCAATGCACCGCTAACGCACGGTACACAACCAGCCATAGACTCAATTAGCTTAGTCCTTGTGCAGCCATGCTACGTCCTGGCTATGATCAGATTACTTGCCCACGCTCCTTGTTACGCCATATGCTCACATGGGTCTTATTGCACCCACAGATTGCCGGATCGTTAGCGTGTCCGTTTAGCTAGCGTGCCCAAATGCAGCTGTGGCATGCCTTTGGCATGAAGGAGACTGGGGGTCTCTGCCCTTTCTCCTGTTGTGCACACACAGGAAATAACTGAAGCACTTTGGTGCTCCGTGACTCCCCAACGGGAGCACGAGTTTATAAATTTTATTAATTAATTAATTGTGGAGCAACCCTGCCCTACCCCGGATCATCAATCAAGCGCGACCTGTTCAAGGTCGTCATTCTGACGATCCTGGTCTACAGCGCCGAGACATGGACGCTGACGCAGGAGCTGGAGAAACGACTCGACGGCAACGTCAGCAAGGTGCTGTGCAAGGTATCCCCTTTGGTTTGCACATTAGCAATGACGATTTGTACGCTGATTTGCCATATGTTTCCCACATTCGTAGGCACCGGCGCCTGGGCTTAGCCGGGCCCCTGGCCCGCACAGATCAGGTAGGGCACATCAGATAGACAAGCTGGCACTAAGCCCGCACAGCCCGCTGGGGCGTTTTGTCCCGCTCGCATGGCGTGCCCCAGGCCGCGCGCAGCTGGGCCGCGCCATCCGTGGCTTTCCGTGATAGGCTAGGCATGGACATGTGCTACCCTATAGACGGGACAGGCTCATGCCCAGGCAGCTTCCTGGTTTGTCTGTAATATGG
>RPFO01000079.1:2605673-2763173 GCA_009746045.1 Mesostigma viride | reverse complement strand
TTGCCTTGTGAGGTAACCCCGAGTCTTTAAGGTCATAGACCACTTGCCTGTGGGCATGGCCAAAAGTACAGGGCAGGCGGTGTGGGGCAACAAGGTCGAAGACCACTCGCTTGTGGGCACGGCCAAAAGTATGGGGCAAGCGGCGTGGAGCAACAAGGTCGGAGACCAATCGCTTGTGGGCACGGCCAAAAGTACAGGGCAAGCGGCGTGGAGCAACAAGGTCGGAGACCAATCGCTTGTGGGCACGGCCAAAAGTACAGGCAAGCGGTGTGGGACAACAAGGTCGAAGACCAATCCGCTACAACTAAAAAAAAAAAAAAAACTGCATCGTCGTCATGCGCATCCCACCTGGTCAAGGGGCATCCCTGCCAAGGGCATCTCACCTCGTTAAACAGCAGCCCTGCGATGATTCGGAACCCCGTGCGGAAGGGGATGATCGAAGGGAAGCGGTGGGCGACTTCTGGATGCGTCTTCTGCAGCTCGTCCAAGTATAGATTCATCGCGTCCTCAAAGTGCTTCTTTGGGTTCATCCGCATCAGCTGCAGGCGGCCGTGCATCGAGATGGCCGTCTCAAACGCGGCGGGGGGGTCGTTCTTGCGCGCCCATAGGATGCCGATCGGGTTGTTGCCGTCGGGCAGCATGCTGAAGAGCACCCTGCGACGTGTGTGCACGCGTGTGAATATTCTTTTTCATTTTCCTTAGCGCGTGGGGGTTATCTAGTTTGGAAGTGTATGGGTATGGCGTGTGTGTACAGTCATTACCGCGTTAAGTTGCGATCGACGCCTAAAATTCGGCGTCGCAACTTAACGCGGTAACGCAACTTCACGGTAGAATTAGGCTAGCATCCCATCCCCTCCTCTCACGGACTTCTATACGGCATTCGACAGCTCTCGCCAAGCCCGATCCAGCTGCAGCATGATCAAAGCCACCCAAAGTCCATTTTCCTGTTTTTCCATACCAGGAATCTTTTCATGATTTTTGTGAGAAAGGCGGGCCGGCTGCCGCAATACAGGTGCCCGAGCCCCACCGGGTGCAGCCAGCCAGCCGCCACACAGTGCGAGAGCACCGGTCAGAATTACTGATACCACAAAAGTGCCGTCATGTGCCGCGCCCTGCATGCTACAGTACTGATGTACCGCAGTCCGCAGGCTGCACATCAGTAATTGGAATCGCAAGGTTGCATTCGCGCAGATTCGCGCTTTTCAGGCGAGGAAGTCCGTCTGCGCGCCAGCCGCCAGGGGAGCTTGCGTATTGTGCCGCCTAAAGCCACATAGCGGGTCCGGACTTTGCAAAAAGTGGCCTCCTGCCGACTGCGCGGCCAAAAATGGCCTGACACCTACAAATTGAGTATTTACCGCATTAACTTGCGATGGTACCGATGCTTAAGTTGCGGTCGCCGCCCAAACTTCGGCGTCGCAACTTAAGGCGGTAACGCAACCTTAAGAAACGCAACTTAAAGCGGTAATGACAGTATGTGTACGTGTGTGGTGTGTGGGTGTATATGTGTCTCTCGTTCCAAAGCTTCGCGCTGTACTGTACTGTATTCCATCCGTGGATCGCTCAACTATTCTTTCAAGCGCCCGACACCATCGATAGAGCTATCGCCTACATGAGCTTTCCATCATGGGACAGAAGCTGCCTTGAGCAAACCTGGCATACTACTCAGCCTATTGAACTGCTTTGAATAAAACGTATAGTACTATTAAGCCTATAAAACTGCTTTGAGTAACACCTGCCAACGCTCCTCAGCAGCCTGAGTAGGCCTGTCGTTCAGTCGTTCAGCCAGACATTAGAAGACCTTTGAAATCACAGGAAGCGGAGCGGGCCTCGAGCAGGGTCTTGCTCTTATGGACAGCCGGGGAGCCACTATTGCGGGTAGCACAGCGGCTTGCTCTCTGCCTCCCTTTGCTGGGGCGCCCCTTACGTCCCGTGGCTTGTTTTCCCGCTCCCTCATTCATTCGCACATGTATGTCAGAAGGAAAGTCAGATGCTGCTGAGATCCTCATCTGTGGCAAACCCTACCAATGATGGCATACTAATAAAGTTCTACCAAGGATGGCATACTAATAAAGTTCTACCCATGATGGCATACTTAATAAAGTTCTACCCATGATGGCATACTGATAAAGTTCTACCCATGATGGCATACTAATAAAGGTCTAACCCATGATGGCATACTAATAAAGGTCTACCAAGGATAGCAAACTATTAAAGTTCTATCAATGCTAGCATAATTGCGCCAAATGATAGCGCGTAGGCTGCTCCGTGTGGAGACCTGAGGCCGCCGATGTCGCTGCATCGGTTGGGCTACGGCTTGCGCATACTGGGCATGTGCGTAGGTGGTCTCATGGCGTGCACGTAGGCAGTCTCAAGGCGTGTACGTACGTAGCCGTAGAAGGCTAATACAGGTACTTAGAGCTTGGCATTAGATAGCCTTTGGGAGCGCGTGCAGGAAGTCTTAGAGCTTGGAACTAGGTAGCCATAGGCCATAGGGCGTGTGGGTGGGTAGCCTTAGAAAAAAGTTGTAGGGCATGTAAGTAGGTAACATATAGGGACAAGTACATGGGTCCTCTGTTAAGGCGTGCACTTTACTACTCTATCTAGTAGATTGCGTCTATGATCTTAAATTACATTTCATCTTACAGCACATGGTACATCTTATAGTACATGGTAGTATGCACAATTGCAGCCGGGGGTATACATACTGTGCGTGAGCGGCGTTGCAGCACGTCCCATGGTGGCACGTGCACAGCTGCGTGAGGTCTCCAAGGACCAGGAAATCCAGCTTGCTGCCGATGAAGGGGAGCACGTCTTCCGCCACCTGTTTGTTCGCATACGTGACAAATGAGGCGAACTATCACCCATTAGGTATGTACCTTACTCAATTTACCGATTTACCAGCTAGGTAAAGAAAGGGATCATGCCTCTTTTGACCTGTTTGTTCAAGAGTCCGACACGTGACGCAGCCCATGATCAACCCAGTTCAGCCTCGGGGAAGCATTCCAGTTCAATCGATCAATCAGCCAAACTGAATCCTTCATTCCATCCTTCCACGCATCCCCCTCTCCTTCAGTCAAAACCTTCCCACAGTCAACCAAAGAACTCGCGGCTTCCAAAGTCCGCAAAGCACGTGAAGGGAAAGCGTGATGTCCGGTAGTGGACCTGACGTCACCCAGAGAGTCAGGGAAGTCATTAGAATGCTAGAAATCCTTAAAATGCGTGAGGGCTGCAGGAATCAAGCAACAGGGATTTCTTATGTCAATCGGACATGCCACGCCCGAACATAAAGGAAAGGGTCAAGCCCCCCAAATAAAAGGAGATGGCCACGCCCAATCATAAAAGGAAATGGCCAGGCCCAAAAGATAATAGGAAATGGCCAGGCCCAAACATAAAAGGAAAGGGCCAGGCCCATACATAAAAGGAAAGGGCCAAGCCCCAAAGATGAAAGGAACGGGCCAGGCCCCAAACAGAACTACAGGCATCCCTTTCTATCATCACCACATGCATTTGCTTCAGGTATCCCTTCCCATCACAATCTATTATTCTATGACCCCAGTCGATCGCGGCGGCAGGGACTTACCTGGGCGGCGTTAAAGCGAATGACGATGTCGTGCGAGTCAATTTTCCGCCCGCGGGGAATCCCCTGGCACAGCAGAACCAGCCACAAGGCACACAGTGGGGGGGGGGCGAGGAGGGAGGGAGGGGTGAAAAAAGGCCGGCGGGGGGAGAGGGGGGGGTGGAGGGGCGAGGAAGGGCCAACCAACGGTGCGTGTGTGTGTGTGTGTGTGTTGGGCGGACTTACCAGAGAGCATGTTAGGGATGGGCGCAGGCATTCTTACCATATTTCATAGGTGAGATCGAGCATATAGTTACCCCATGTTAGGGATGGGCGCAGGCATTCTTACCATATTTCATAGGTGAGATCGTGCATATAGTTACCCCATGTTAGGGATGGGCGCAGGCATTCTTACCATATTTCATAGGTGAGATCGTGCATATAGTTACCCCATGTTAGGGATGGGCGCAGGCATTCTTACCATATTTCATAGGTGAGATCGTGCATATAGTTACCCCATGTTAGGGATGGGCGCAGGCATTCTTACCATATTTCATAGGTGAGATCGTGCATATAGTTACCCCATGTTAGGGATGGGCGCAGGCATTCTTACCATATTTCATAGGTGAGATCGTGCATATAGTTACCCCATGTTAGGGATGGGCGCAGGCATTCTTACCATATTTCATAGGTGAGATCGTGCATATAGTTACCCCATGTTAGGGATGGGCACAGGCATTCTTACCATATTTCATAGGTGAGATCGTGCATATAGTTACCCCTACGCTTGGGTCTCTTTCGACGGTGCATCCCTCTAACTGGCCAGCGATGCACGTCTGCAAGCAGTATATTTATGGAGTGCTCACTGGCACTACCTTCTTTACAGCATGTCAGCAACGTGCTGGGTCTTTGGTGCCTCTCACCCATCTCAAGTATACTTGCGCTGATCCCCTTAAACACACAAGCACAATGGACCCACTTAAAAAAGAAAACAAGGGCATTCTGCCTCTGCCAGCATCATAGCCTCTCACCTGCAGTATCTTGGCGCTGTTGCCTACGAGGACGATGGACTTGCCGCGCAGATACTGCATCCAGTGCGTCTCCCAGTTCTTGACGTGCGACAGGTGCGCCGCCATCACCTCGGTCAGCCGCGCCTCGTTGGACATCTGGCGCACATGACCGCCCACACGCAGCGAGAGGAGAGGTTCATAATTGTTATTGCTCGTAGGAGGAGATGTTATTGCCAATAGGACGAGGAGACGTTCTTGCCCATAGGAGGAGGAGATGTTATTGCCCATAGGAGGAGGAGATGTTATTGCCCATAGGAGGAGGAGATGTTATTGCCCATAGGAGGAGGAGATGTTATTGCCCATAGGAGGAGGAGATGTTATTGCCCATAGGAGGAGGAGATGTTACTGCCCATAGGAGGAGGAGATGTTATTGCCCATAGGAGGAGGAGATGTTATTGCCCATAGGAGGAGGAGATGTTATTGCCCATAGGAGGAGGAGATGTTATTGCCCATAGGAGGAGGAGATGTTATTGCCCATAGGAGGAGGAGATGTTATTGCCCATAGGAGGAGGAGATGTTACTGCCCATAGGAGGAGGAGATGTTATTGCCCATAGGAGGAGGAGATGTTATTGCCCATAGGAGGAGGAGATGTTATTGCCCATAGGAGGAGATGTTATTGCCCATAGGAGGAGGAGATGTTATTGCCCATAGGAGGAGGAGATGTTACTGCCCATAGGAGGAGGAGATGTTATTGCCCATAGGAGGATGGGGTGCTGCGGGCACCCCGTTGGACATGTTGCACATGTCACCGTCTCCACGGAGTGATATGAGACACTAATACTGTTGTTGCGGATACAAGGACGATATCTTGCGGGTTCCTCGTGGGCCGCGTGGTGGCCGCCACCACCCACATGCAGTGAGAGGACAGATGTACAATACAGGATAGTTTGGTGAGAGACAATAGAGGCCATCAGGGTGAGAGAAGGATAGAGGCACTCATAGTGAGAGAAGGATAGAGGCGCTCATAGTGAGAGAAGGATAGAGGCACTCATAGTGAGAGAAGGATAGAGGCCATCAGGGTGAGAGAAGGATGGAGGCACTCATGTGAGAGAAGGATTGTGAGCGAGTCTGTGCTTATAGGATGATCTCTTGTGGGCTCCTGGTTGATGATTGACGGATGCACCCACCCAGGTGGCACGCGCAAGTAATTCACTTGCTGCATCACGAACACCTAAGTACCCCCCCCCGTGAGCCCCCCATGCCTCATGCCTCCCCCCACTCCCCCCCCCCTTCCCCCCCCCCCGGCCACCCCACCTGCTGCATCATCGCAGTACTATCGCTGCAACGTTCTCACCTGTTGCACCATCCACCACCTGCGGCACCATCCACCACCGCATCTGCTCACCTCTAGTAGTCTTTGCGATTTTGCTGCAGCTCCACGGTTTACCGTTTTCGCCAAAGAAAAGGGCCCGCTGCACCATCCATCACCGCATCGTGCTCACCTGCTGCATGACGGACACCTCGGTGCAGATGTGGACGTCGTACAGGCTGTGCCAGGGCACCTGCATGTGCACGTCCACAAAGCCGCCGTTGCCCAACATAGATACTGGGCCCAGCGAGGGGACCGCCGCCATGCCCACCTGGGAGCCGTTCAGGTGGAGAAGCATCTGTGTATGTACGGAGGGGGGGGGGAGGCGATGGGTCATACCCCGGGGCAGGCGGCAGGGGGCCACGTGGCAGAGATGGCATGTGAGACAGGTGGCGTGAGCACAGATGGCAGTATTATTGGAAGTATTATTGGATGCATGGATTAGCTGAAATGGCTTGCACAGGCCACAAGGATTGGCCACCAAGTTGTCTGTCCATGCGTGTGTGTGCATGCCTGCCTTGACCAGTGCGTGCGCGTGCCTGCCTGGTGCACCGCACCGCATGACCAGCAGGCGCTGGCCCTCGCGCCATGGATTGCCCGCGTCCTCACCGGCAGGGAGCACCCTAGCAAAGCGTAGTGGTCATGCCATCCTCCACACGAAATGGTACCTTCGATTCTCACATCTCATGGTATCTATGGTAGGTCTCCAACCGGTCATGCTGTTCAAGGTGTAAGTCTTCACCGGTTGCTGGGGGGTTCGGGTGCAGGTGAGGCCTGACCTAGGCCTCACCTTCTAGTGTGGAGAGTCAGCCCTCGCCTGCGATGGCCCTGCCATGGTGGTAGGGTCGTGACCCCTGTTCATAGTGTGAAGTGTGCGGGCGCTCACCTGGCCATCCACCACTGTGATGGTCAGCCGGTGCCAGTTGATCGTGGGGAGCTGGATGAGGCTGAACCCTGTCCGCGTGATGATGGGCTGGCCATGGCCAAGGTGCGGGGCGGTCTGCAGCACAAACTCGTGGCTGCTTCCGTCGATGCCCATCGCCCAATCCGTAGTCCACGTGGCCCCGTTCTTGTCTGTCCGGCCGGGCTGCATGTGGCGGTTGCTGTGCGCAAGCGCGTAGAATCGGCCCTCATCGAAACTCCCCTTGATCCACGTGTCGATTGCGAACGACTGGCCGAGCTCGATGCCCGCGTAGCCCAGCTGGAGGCCCTCGAAGTCCCGGCCGAGCTCGGCAAAGCCCAGCGGGAAACTGCTTTTATCTCCCAGGCTGCGCAGGAACTTGTGGGACGTGTCTTCCTCCGATTCGACCACCATGTTCACCAAGTCCAGCGACCATAGGCTGCAGCCACGTGGCCACAGCTTGTCCGCGACGGGATCTTTACCCACCCAGCTCCCCTCCTGAAGCAAGGAGCGGCGGGGAAATCTTCCTGATAGGCTTGGTCGGGGCAAGCCTGTTGAAAGCTCTGCCACCGTGAGGCAAACAGCCAACGCTGCGACGTACATTATTACTGCTATCTCTTTAAACCCCATGCCTCGTATAAGAGATAACCTCATTTATTGTGCCGTGTGACCCCAAGAGCAGCGCCCCTAAAAAGCAGGTTGAAGGCACGCTTGACAGAAAGCGAGGGCAACCAAGCCGCTGGGCAGAATGCACGGGCTCCGCAGTTGTGCCCGAGATAGTCAGAGATCACGCACACCATGCAGACCACAGATACTGCGATCGCTTGCCTTCCATGACGACCTGTGCATTGTGGTTAGTAGCTTTGCCCTGCCAGCTTACATCAAGTGCCATGTCATGGCCCCAACCCTGTATCATTGCAATGCATACTAGCTACGCTCTCCACAACGCCCCATCGGCCAACAAAAGATTGCGAGTACACCCACACGCTCATTAATTTATTCCGTGCAACTACAACGCAAAAATTCCATTTTACGGTGAGAATTTTACATTGCGAGGGTACATATCTATCGAGCATGTTGGAACTTTCAAGTGTTAACTAGGGCTGGCACATCCGCCGCATACCGAACACGGACATGTTCGGGCGAATACCGAACATGTGCGGTGTTCGGGTCGGCAAAAATGTTCGGCCGAACATGTGCTGTTCGGGTTCGGGTCACCTGGAAACTTGCAGAACATGTTCGTGTCCGTATTCGGGTCACCCTGGGAACCGGGCGAACATGTTCGCCTCTGACCCGGTACCGAACATTTCTGGCGGAATCCCTGTAGTACCATCCAGTGATCCGACTAGGCAACGCTTCTCTGATGAAAAAGCGGCCTAGATTAGTCCGCCGACACGCTGGCAAGAGCAAAGCTGTTGTACGGTAGTAGAATTGTCTAAGCACGACCGGACTAGTTTAGGTAATGATTACGTAATCATTATTAATTTATTGCGTATTATGAAAAGTGACAACAAACTATGTATAGTTTCTCACTTATTTTAATCTGGCGGAGCCAATTTTCGGAAGAACCGTTAGGTTCGCCAGAATTGGCGAAGCTTATAAGGCCGTACACGTGAGAAAACATAGGAATAGGGGATGAAAATCCGTCAATCCATCCATCCATACATACATACATCCACCGAATTTGTCCCGAATTTGCAAGCATAAGGGTGAGGTTCTTCCGAAAATTGGCTCCGCCGTAGAGTTTCAACGGGCAAGTTGCAAACACGCACGTTACTTGATTTATTTAATGAATTGTTCGTGTTCGGTAGAATGTTCGGGTATGTTCGGGTTCGGGTTCGGGTCACTCAATCCTAAACAGTACATGTTCGTGTTCGTGTTCGGGTCACCTGGGAATGTACCGAACATGTTCGGGTTCGGGTTCGGGTACTCTCCCCAGGTGTTCGTGTTCGGTCCGGGTCGAGAAAAGACCCGGATGTGCCAGCCCTAGTGTTAACTTACCGTAAGTTACCTGTATGTAACATGATTTTGCCCGGTAAATTATGCTTGCGACTGCCAGGACAAACACAAGTACAGCTGTTGTTCACGCCTTAAGTTAGGTTCGAGGATTTCGAGGTGTCAACCCAAAACCTAAGGCATGGTGTCCCCCCCAGGCTTGTCCTCATCAGGAAAATATCACACCTGCGGTTGGCGGTTCCAAGCCTGGTGTCGTGTCAGCACCACAGCACTTGCCCAGCCAACAACCTTTTTTTAAGCGTTCTGCCTGGCAAGTGGCATCACGGAGACACCTGTTGTGTTGACACCAAGCAGTCGTCCGTCCAGTGACTGAAAAGCAAACGGAGACAAAATTAATCTTGGATAAGCTTGGATAGTCGAGGGATAACGCGAAAAGATAATTGCACCGGAGATATTTGCCGACATCCATATCCGTTCTCGCCTGCAGATACCACGTTGCCCTGTAGAGTAGTCATATAGCAAACAATATGCTTTAAAGGCCAGAATTATCCTCATGTTAGCTGGGGTGTTGATTGGCAAGTGCTGATCTGACAAGTCCGCGCGTCTCTTCCGCAATGTAATTAACGAACACACTGCCATAGCCGCTCCCATATTCGTTGAACTGAGAAAATTAAATATATTTGGCAAGTGTCCAATGCTAGTAGTATGTAACGAATGCGTCAGTAATATAATCTGAATTGACATGATTAGTCGAGGCAGAGGGAAATGGTCGACCAAGACACATCACCGCTCGCTCCACTGATTCACTTTCATGTCAGCAACATGTCAACTCTTGCCGCTAACGCGGGCTACTGTATCCTGTGGACGCTGTTCAGCATCCATGTGGCAGCCTGTCCAGACCAAAATATCCAAGGGATAATCTGTCAACTCGACATTTCCGGATTGAGCGATGGTACGAAATTTGCCTCCGCATACCTCATTGCTATTTGCTTGTGAACGTTTATTTGCTATTTCACAATTCCACTATGCTGCTTTGCTCAATATAAAAATTAATTACCAGTACCGCCTGCCCATTTTTTCATGGGTTTTGTCACGGCTTGCCTGGGCATCGACTGCGCAGGGAATTACGCCCCGCCCAGTCTTGACTACCCCGCATCCGTGTCCGCAAACGGATCAGACAACTGCCCCGGACACCTTCCCTGCGGCTCGGATGTGGTCGTGGGCGTGGACCCCCGCCAACTACTGGCATCCGCAATCATAGCTGCCAGATGGCAAGCCAGGAATGTATTGGGCGGCGCCGGCTGCGAGACGGAATCATCCTCGCAAGACGATGGCGCTGGGGCGGGGGCGGCCGGCAGTGGGAACACCCATACGATAACCCCAAGCATGTCTGTCCCATCCGTGGATAAAAATAGCTCGGGAAGCGAGCTCATTGCCCCGACAGCCAGAGGGGATGCTGGCACACAGGTTGCATCCCTTGCGTGGGTGGCAAGTGGGGAGGCTCTGTCGGCTGCGTACTGGATGCCAGCAGCGCGGGCATACCCCCTCAGGGTTCTCAGGGACTACCAGGTAAGGGGGCGACCGCCCACCATCTGGGCTAACGGGTGACGGGGCAATTAAATGAAACCCGCTGCGGGGGGGTTTATGGACAACGCATCAGCGTGTTGCTAGCTTGGTTTGTAATGCGTGCGTGAGTCGCCTGTTCCCTGCGATGTGGGCAAGGTGGTTTGGAACTTTTCTGAATGGACTTCCGAATAGAAATTTCCTAATGGACTCTTAGGAAGGGAGCAAATCTTGCTAGTCAGGGGCTACGATGCGTGACGGCAGTCAGTGCACCTCAGGGAGCGCAGGGCGGGCCCACCCTGTGTGGCACGGAATGCATTCTTGCTTGTAGGGTCCAGACTACCGGGTACGTGGGGTTTGGGTGCACCTGTTCGTCCGTGGCCCGTGGCTTGCCCAGGAAGGGGCTTGCCCGGCTTGGGGGGCTGTCATTCAGATGGCAGTGGGAGAACTGGGGCCACCGCACAGATGGATGTGACCGATGTGACAGCTGCCAGACGTTACGTGACATATCACATACAACAATATCGAATGAAAAGTAAGAATAACGATAATGATAATTTTCAGGCGTCGTGGCCTGTTCTCGCACCTCTGCTTAACATGGCCCCCCACCTCGAGCCACTTTGGCTGCTGTCGCCTTTTGGTCATTGCTGTGTTACCAAAGCCATCGTTAACCGTTGGTTATCGATAATTAGTAATAACCAGCGTGCCTTCTCATGCCTAATCGTCACTGCGCTTGCTGCCCTTTCATCGCTGCCACATGGCACACTATCCCCACCCCAAAAGGTTATCAACGACAAGATGGAATTCCTGCCCCGCCCAGGCTTGGGGAGGGACCCCCTGGTGGTGCACTTTGCGGTTACCTTCTTTTACCTCTCCGGCACTGCCGTGCTATTTGCCACTGGCATCTGCAGCGCTAATTCCATAAACTGCGAGGCCACGCGGCTGCGGGCGTCCCCCCTGGTCTACCAGGGAGGCCTCATGCTTGAGTCCTGGGTGGACGAGCGCGAAGATGAAGCTGGCAACGCCGCGCATAGATCCTTGCCTGACAGTAGGCAGTCTGTTTACTATGGTTACAGTGACCAGCAGAAAGGGACCCCTGCTGGCCAGGGGGACGCGGCAGGTCACTATAGCTACAGGGGCTACCGGCAGGGGAGTGATTACAGGAACGGCACAAGCGGTACTGGTCGCCGCAACGACACAGGCTTGCGCTTGCATCCGGCACGCCCACTCGTCTGGTCGCAGATGTTGCGCTGTGTTCTGGGTGGGCAGGGGCGAGGGCGGGGGAGCGGCGGGTCGGAAGACTGCACAAGGTGAGCGCGGAATGTGCCAGCTGGCAAAAGCTGATGGGTGCAGAAGGGGGGAAAAGGGAATGCTTGCAGCAGCGGCTGTTCCGGGATAAGGGCATACTACCCAGTGAGTATACTCCTGCTCACATTCGCCCTCCTGGGGCCAGCAGTTAGATTCGATCCCCTGGGGCGTATAAATTTGGGAATTTTAGACACGCAAGCACTGCTTTCTGGTAAAGAGCCTTTTTCGTAGTAGGGCTACAGATTGGGATGCCTTCGAATCAGGAGACCACTATAGTCGCGAAATCGTGCTAGAGGTCCTGTGTTCGAATCCAGTATGGTACCAAAGATGTCATTAGTACTGCGTGGTAGTACCACAGTGCATGCTAGTACTATGCGATTACCACAGGATAGGACCTAATACTTTAGGACAGGACCTAGCAGTATAGTTGTAGGAATATATAGGACTACTATGGGATGGTTATTAAGATAATGAAACCATACAGCGTCAAGGCTTCTCTATGTTCATTCTCTGCTTCGATCTGTTTGTGGCATTTTTTGTCTCCCTTCTCGGTCTTCTCCTTTCGCTCCTTAGTTCTACAACAATTTGCGCCATTCACGAATGGTTGGTGTCCTGACCTTCCGCTGCCACGTGGGCTGATGCCATCTCAACGTGCGCTGATGTCATCTTACCATCGGTATGGGATGTCGGCTCGTGGGACAATAGGATGCTGCTGCCGGCCGTGTGTGTTCAGGGAAGGGAGGCAGACGTATCACCTCAGGCTATACCGTGTTATTACTGTCATACAGCCAAGGTAGTACGGTAGTCCTGTTGTGGTTGTGAGTGGTGGGTAGTACACGTGGTGACTGCTTGCTACGATTGTTATCCGTCCATATGCTATAGTTATGGCAACATGCTCCATCGGCGTGCGTCAGGTATCTAAAATGATTTGTGCTTGCGCCGAACAACTCATTTGTGTGCATGGTCTACCATCCGTCACCCCTTGGCGCACCGCGCGCAGCTGTGGGGCCCAACTCGACATGCTTCCAACGGTGCACGCACCCTGGGGACTGTGGCGCCAGCTGCACGCTGACACGCGCGTGGTGACATCCGCATCGGCTGGCCCCGTAAATAAGTGCGCAACTGTACGTGCCGCCCGCTACAACTGTGCACAAACGTGAAACGTGTGCGAGCTGCTTCAAATGCGATATGTGTGCGTGCTACTAGACATGCGCACACGCTGGTACAGGTCTACAGGAATACCGCTGCCACAGGTTCCCGTAGAGTCACTCACTGCTAAATAGTAGTTTGTACTCATCGGTAAAGGTGTTAGATGTTGAGCTTTGTGTCGTCTCAGTCAGCGTCTGCCTTTGGTGTTGCAGAGGGCAGTATATGCATGAAGGGATACCCACCATGCTGTCATCTGTGGCAGCCTACCCTTGCCGATGCTGTGAGGATGGGACTTAATGGTGTATCGGTATTCTAACAGAATCCCTTTGGGGCGTGGGGGAGTTGTAAGAACCTCTCACCCTTGGTTTCTCAAGCAACCCTCTGTTTCTGTTGTGTTCCTTTCGCGATTCGAGCGTCGGTATTCAACATTTTGTTCAAGGAGTTTGTGTTGCTTCTAGGGTTTGAGGCTAGACTTGCTCTTTTTTTTCAAGTTTTCATCAGTTTCAAGTAGTACTGTGCTCCCTTTTCCTGCTGGCCTGCTGGCCCGCTGACCTGCTTCGCACACTTTATGGATCTGCCCCAACCCTCGCCTCTGGGCATGCATCGCAAGCAGCATTAGCCCATAGGCATCCGTGGCTCACCTCGCAGAATAACCTCACAATCTCCTGTCTTATGATGTCATCCGATGGCAAGTGCTCACGCCCCTGCATGACTGCTGCTGCGGCTGTGAACGGCTCTTGGCCCTTTTGTGTGTGTTTGTGGCTTACTTTATTGACGCCTCGTTTTGCGATTGCAGTTGTCCGCCTGTCAAGCCCCCGAACCGGCGGATCTGTTCCAGACGAGTCCACACTTGGCGTTTGCAAGCCGATTCGATGCCAAGGAACAGCCATTTTCAGCATTCGCACACCACCCAAAGGCACCCACGTTTGTTTTGCCGCTGGGCGCAGTAACAAAGGCGATGGGCAGCGGGCTGGGGCGCACTGGGTGTGTGGGTGATGGCACAGGGGCACCGTCAAGTGGAAGTGGCGATGCGGCCGCGGCGAACGGGGAGGGAGCGGGCTGGGAGAGTGAGGGGATTGATGGCACGGGTGGGGTGACAGGTTGCGGCAGCACAGTGGACGAATGGGCGTTGCTTTTCCCCCTGGAGGATATTTTGCGGATCAGCGCACAGGCTGGGCTGGGGGCTCGCCAGGAGAGCCTCCTGGCTGTGAATGCCAGCTTAGGTGTGCGGGCGATTGCGGTGCTGAACCTGCAGCCGGCTATTTTTGGGAACATGTCGACACCACCCATGGTTGTAACGGCCACTCAGTGGTTTGGTAACGGGACAGGTGGCGGCAACAAAGGCCAGGTTGAGGATTTCCATGGGTCAACCCTGGTAGTCGCCGCATTCAGGTACGTTTGTTTTCTTCTATTCCCCTGCTTCTGTTACAATGGCCTTCGCAACCCCTCCTAAACTTGCGAAATTCCTTTGCGCCTCCTTATAAAGTAATGGTCAGCCTACCCTTGCAAATTTTCCAGTTGTACTTTCCTAAGCTTCTTGAAAGAGAAAACTGTTACCGTATCTTCTAATGCGCATTTCGTTGAAAGCCACCGCCGCTGCCACCACCACCACCACCACCACCACCACCACCACCACCACCACCACCACCACCACCACCACCACCACCACCACCACCACCACCACCACCACCACCACCACCACCACCACCACCACCACCACCGCCGCCGCCGCCGCCGCCGCCGCCGCCGCCACCACCACAACCCCTCACCGCCACCACCACTTCTGGCTCACCCCACACTGACGCTGCCGCATAACTTCACCAGCTCGACTCTGGACCTCGCCCCCAGCAACGCCACCGCCAGTGACAAGTCGAGACGGCATGACCCTGTACTTGACCCATCAGCTGACCAGCTCAATGGCATGGATGCACCACCCAGCGCATTCCCAGGGGAGCCCCCAGCGAGCACAGCAGTGAGCCGGGAGCAAGTCCCGGACCCCACTGTGAACGAAACAGAGGGCGACATGCGCTCGACTGTTCTCGCCTTTTTTCCTTGTGACGGTGACGTAGGGACAGCATCGGCCGTGTGGAATGGAGGCAGTGACGGAAGCCAGTCGCCAGACGTGCCAGGAGGGGACCTGAGGGCAGACCGCGACGGCAGGGAGCCGCAACCGTCATGCGCCGACGCGACTTATATGCGCGACACCCAGACGGGGTCCCTCTGGGACATGCTCAGGGGGGTGGCTGTGCAGGGGCCCCTGGCGGGCCGGTCCCTCCTGCCCCTCCCCGCTTTCACATCCCATTGGCACGCAGCCAGCGCCACCTTTGACCATTACGCTGTGCTCAATCCCGATGCGGTGATTGCATCCTTGATGGCGAGAGTGATGGCTGGGGCCGCTCCCGGGGACCCTGGGGCGCCCCCAGCTGGGCAACCTCCTGTCATCATGTGGCTGCCGGGCTCCTCGTTCCAGGCGGTGGACCTGCTGAGCTGGCATCTGCATGCGCGTGACAGGTGGCAGGTAGGGGCTTGTGATGGTGCTTGTGGTGGTAGGGTGCTTGAGCATGGCAGCCACGTAGGCTTTGCTAGCCATGGGAGGGTTTGTCGGTCGTTAGTATGGTCGAGATGTTTTGTTGCACTGCCGCGCATGGGTGGAGGGCGTGTTGGGACCCTTGCAGTTGGAGACAGGCATCACTCCTTGCTGTACTTGGGCTTGTCTAGATTCAGCCGGTGTCGCCTGCTATGACACCAGACTTTGAACCAAGTTGGGAAACACGTCAGGCGAAGCGGTGTTATTTTATGCTTATGGCTGGGCATTGACTCATGCTGTAGCTATGGGTGCCTGCAGTCACGCTCAACTGTGCGCCCCCCACGGTGAAGTTGATGATGATGCAAAGTAACTTCCTCACCCATCAATCCTTCATCTAGCTTCTTGTAACGTTACGAGGCTTTCCAACCATGCCCTTTTAGACCCCAAAACTGGCCAATTCGAAACCCTATTTGAAACACTCAGTGTCGCCCACCTGGTTGCTCGGCGGTTCACCTATACTGGCCCAGGATCCATGACCCATCTTCTGGTTTATCGAGTCCTCCCTTTTGGGACTCACCACTTCCCCCTCTATTGCCTTAGCCCCCGTAATCCCCTACATTACCCCTTCAATTACCCCCTACAGCACCCCTATATTACCCCCTATGTTGCCCTACTGCCCAGGCAGCCCTGGATGATCGCTGTGCCCATGGCCTAACCTCTACCACTCCCTTCTGCCTTGAATGGCCCGACCACTTGCCCGTACTTGACCTTTCTCCACTCCACAGCCCTGGATGATCGCGTTCCTCACGGTGGCTGTCGTCATGCTGCTGGCGCCTGCGCCCGTGCTGTACTTATTCTACGGACACGACCCGCGGCGCGCCCACCGTCGAGTCGTCCTGCTCGCCTGGGCGATCGTGACGGTGGCTGCGGGCGTGGGCGGGTGGCGGTGCTACGAGGGCCGCCTAGTGGAGGACCAGATCGGGCAGGACAGGGACGCGGCCATGGCGGTGCGTGGGCGACTCCGTAGCTGACACCAGCCAAGCATTCGTTTCGCTGTTTGGGGGGGGGGTCTACGCGCTGTTCTGTTGGAGGGGTGAGCATGTCCCGTGGTTGTTGTTTCCAAATTTCCTGATATTTCCAGATTTATTGACGTCTAGAAGCCACGCTCCCATGCCTCTGTCACAATAGCCAATCACGCGGCCAAGGGGTTGCAGGCCAAGGGTGGCACACAACTATGTGGCCATGAGTGTTGTGTGCGGTGGTGAGTCGCAAATATCCTGCATAAAAATGCGTAGTCGGCCGTATGCCTTCTGGAAGCTGGGTGCCAGCCTCCCCAGTGCCACGTCCGACAGAGGGACTTGTACCCAGAGCCTCATAAACCCCCTGCAGTGTTTCTGGTGTGTCGTCGGATTTCGCCCACTACCGCAAACTACCACCTCAATGTCGCCCCTTTCCAACTTGCCAGCAAGGGTTCCGCTGCACTCCTAGTTCCAACACCAGATTTACTTTTATAACAAACCGTGCAAGGTATATCCCGCCTGCTCTGTCCGGGGAAAGCACTGGCTCTGTCGGGCCAACAGCTGGCGAGAGTGAGCTGTTCCTCAGCCTGTGTGTGCTCCAGCTTATGCAATTCGTACTAGCATGGGGCAGCAGCCGCATGAGCGATTCGGCACTCTCTAGCGGTGGTGCATGCATGCACGGTGCATCACATGCTGCATATCGTTTGGCCCAGGTGCTTTGAGACATGGTCTTATGACTGGCTTGTGTTGTCGCGCTCTGGATGGCTGTTCACAGTCACAGCGGCGTCCCATGGGTACCCAAGGGCCGGTCCGATGCGGACGTTGTGGGGTGGCTAGAGAACCTATGGAGTGCACCCCGTGACGCTCCAAGGATGACAGCATAACTACCACGCATGTTTTCTCATCACGATTGTCCCGGGCGCCCCAAACAGGTGCTGCTGCTGGGTGGGGGCACCTACTGGCTGTCGGCGGTGGCCTTGATGGGCATCAGCATGTGGCTCTGCCAACACAGGTGAGGTGCGGCCGTGGTTGGTGGCACGCAGATGGATGGTGATACGTAACGATCACAGTGGCCAAGGAGCCCCACGCGGGGTAGAATCACAGGATCGCCACCAGAGGAGAGCAGGCGCGCCGCCATTGTCCCAAGTAGTGCAGATTGGGCATGAGGACCACACCAACACGGTGCGTATAAGCTTACAATTAGCTTCCAGTAATACTACCGGCATTCAATAATACCACACCAACACGATGCGTATAAGCTTACAATTAGCTTACACTAATACTACCGGCATTCAATCAATTCACGAGACTGCATCGCGTGGGTGCCAATAAAGGAACCACCAACCCTAATACCCAATAAGCACGTAGACTGCATCGCGTGGGTGCCAATAAAGGAACCACCAACCCTAATACCCAATAAGCACGTAGACTGCATCGCGTGGGTGCAAATAAAGAAACCACCAACCCTAATACCCAATAAGCACGTAGACTGCGTCGCGTGGGTGCCAATAAAGGAACCACCAACCCTAATACCCAATAAGCACGTAGACTGCGTCGCGTGGGTGCCAATAAAGGAACCATCCACCCCTAATACCCAATAAGCACGTAGACTGCATCGCGTGGGTACCAATAAAGGAACCACCAACCCTAATACCCAATAAGCACGTAGACTGCATCGCGTGGGTGCCAATAAAGGAACCACCAACCCTAATACCCAATAAGCACGTAGACTGCGTCGCGTGGGTGCCAATAAAGGAACCACCAACCCTAATACCCAATAAGCACGTAGACTGCATCGCGTGGGTGCCAATAAAGGAACCACCAACCTAATACACGGCAAGGAGGGAGGGTGTGCGAGCTTCTCTCACCGCCTGGGGGAGCAAACCACAGTGTACTCCCCCATAGCGGCATCACAGTGCAAGCACAACCCTATACAATATGTAGTAGTATAGCATTGTTGTCTGTAGCATTCGTACTACTTCAGGATATATAATGTATACCCTACCGTTCTGCACAAAGCTGGAATCAAAGAGCACTGTGTTGTCTAAGGAAGAGTGGCACGAGGAGCAGTAGGTATATAAATAGGACAACGGAAATTGTGAAGGATAATTGCAAGAATTTTTACCTTGGATGAGCCAGACCCAACTTGATCTTTATCTGTCAAAGCTATCACCTTCCCACTGTCACGCACATGTGTGCAGCGTTGTCACGCGTGCCATGCAGTCCACCAACTTACAAGCCAAGGTTGTTTCTCAAAATTTATGCAAAGTGTACCCCGAGGAGGGCTCCCCGAGGCGGTGGCATTCCTTGGGCTTCGTTGGACATCGATCTTTACTCGTTTTCCTCTTTCTTGGGCACTTTTGTTTGAGGGCGCCTAGGATTTTCGGGCTTTAGTATCTTTGGCATTGATTGGTCTTCTACTGGGATCTCGCCTCGTGGCTCCTGGTGAGAAGATAGTGGCCGAGCGAGCCTTGGGAAAGGCTCAGGCATCGCAGTTCATGGTGGCTCTATTTAACAATATCAAGCCCTTGAGTGAGAATTCCTCTAAAACTGTCATCACTGGCTACTTTTCTAAGACCCATCACATCAATACGGCACAACCCGACTAGTGCGCGGATCCCTGGGGCGCGTTTTCCCGTAGTCAGCACAGCGAACCTTCTGACCTCTGCTTCTAGTTGAGCGCCTCGAGAAGCGCGCCCCTGTGACGGAACGCGGCGCATCCGGCGCGGCGTGATGTCTGGCGCGGCGCCACAGGTCGGCGCGACGCTTACTGAGTTCATGACATAGCACAAGCCCCATTCAGAACTTTAACAGGCGTGGATGAGACAACCTCAGGACATGTATGCATCCGGGAGGGGAAATGCAGTACAGCCAGAAGATATCCCGAATACTTGACAGGGCTGGCGCCCATTTCTCACAGCGCACATCTCTCGCACCCCAATCCGTAACTCGTACGCCCGGGTGGTTATACCAGCAGAATATGACGTCTCAAAATAGAATTAAACAGATTGTAAGCCCAAGGATCTTTACATGGGCCCCAAAATAGATAGGAGGAATC
This sequence comes from Mesostigma viride, assembly GCA_009746045.1. NCBI lineage: Eukaryota > Viridiplantae > Streptophyta > Mesostigmatophyceae > Mesostigmatales > Mesostigmataceae > Mesostigma > Mesostigma viride. Next base: position 2,743,756 of record RPFO01000079.1, on the reverse strand, counting down.
TCAACCAGGGATGAACCGTTAGGGCAATCGAATCCCCAAAGCCTCCTTTACCAGGTAAAACCATGACCATACAGAAGGTCTAAACGTTTCTGATACTTGTATAGGCAGAGGCGATCCGCCACAGGGTCTACATGCCATATGCACGAGTGGGCAAAGGTCATATAAGACCCGACTTGATACTGTACGCGAACCTGTCACCTAACCACCACCCAACCACTACCTGACACCCCCCCCCCCCCTGCCTGACCCCTACCTAAACCCTACGCAACCCCCAATCGACACCCCAACTGACCTCTACCTGCACCCCCCCACACAGCGCCAACCGGGGCATCTATTTGTCGATGCGCAAGTCGAGCACAGGGTCCCTGGAAATTGACCAAGGCCCAACCGAGAGCCATCACTACCGCACTGCATCGGGTAAATGGATCCCGGCGGGAGGCCCATTCCTGCCAACTGTCACCACTGATGATGTGCTGGCGTCTGTCACCATCGACATGTCCCACCCTCCGGTGGCCCCACTGCCCCTGTCGGCCACGAAAGCTGTTGGCCCGGCTCAGAATACAGGATGGACTACAGGGTTCAATACAAGGCTCGATACAGGATTCAATACAGGGCACTCAGAGGACAGGGACCCCCGTCGCCGTGTCCGATCAGCCCGCATCCGTCCCAAAGCTGCCCACGGCCACGCCCATGGCCACTACGTCAAGGGATCCCGGAGCCTCGACAAAGCTTCCCGCAGCCATGCCAAATCCGGCCACAGCCCCGTCAAGCGCTGCCCGTTGCTCACAAGGCCCCAGCGCGATGCCCCCAAACACCAAGCACGAGAAACCTTGCTTGCCGGTGCCTCGCAGATGTCAGCAATATTCGGCACAGTGTCGCCCCTCATGATGCGCGGCAAGTTTGCTGATGAGGGGCCGCCGCACGAGGCTGATGAGGCTAGCTCCACCGCCGGTTCCACCTCCCGCCGGTATCTCTGGCGGGGTGACGCCGAGGCCGAACGCCAGCACGGCAGCCGGTGGAAGGCTCCTGCGGACCAGGGCACCGCGGCGGTGCTAGAGGTGCCACCACGCAGACTGGCATCCGTGGCGAGTGATGGCGAGAAGTGCGGCAATGGAAGCGGCGAATCATTGCATGGTTCCAGCGATGGCGGTAGTGCGTCACCGTCTCATCACGGAGCGCCACGTGGCACGGTGGGCTCTAAGACTGCGGTGGTGGGATTGCCATTGCCATGGGCATCGTCCCATGAGCGTGAGGTTTTGGAGTCCCCACCGGGGCAGGCGTTGGCATGGCTCGCGCTGCAACAGGGGGGCAGGGAAGGGGAAGGGGACGGGGGGGAGGAGAGGGGCATAGGAATGGACGTCAGTTGTGAGGGGCAAGGTCCGGCCATGAGCAGGAAATCAACACAGGGTGCGGGCCAGGGAGGTGGGGTGGGCGGGTGTAACGGCAGGGCGGGCATGAGCCAGGCAGGCGTGACGGCGGGTGGTAGTAGTGCTGCCGCTTTGCAAGGCAAATCCCTGGCTGGACTCCCATTTTCGAGCAGCGATTGCGGGAAACGGTTTGCCGAGGGCAGGGGGGGGAAACAGCGCGAGATATTTGGGGCGAAGGAATGGGCGCGCTGGGACGTGGCCATGGGTGGTGGTGTGACCAACCTGCATGACGGCGGCAGCTACCGCGAGGATGTCGAGGAGGGCGGTGGTGATGACCAGGAGGTCGACGATGTGTCCCTATCGGTGCCTCGCCAGCAGGTAAATAACGTGCTATACTCACATCCATTCAAGCCATGCATGCAGTTTCATTGCTGGCTTGCTTGCTTACTCACTTGAGCCATGCATTCAGTAGGCAGACAGATTGTTTCACTAATCTATTCCTGTGCCTCCATTGGGGTACCACCAAGCACCCCGGCATGGGTGTTTATTATCTATGGTCTGTTGACTGTGGGGTGGGGGTGGGCGGGGTCGACAGTCTTTTCGCTCTATTTATCTCAATAAATGGCACCATCGCGGGAGAGTCACGGTGGACAAGGGGGGGTAGGGGTTGGGGTGTTGGGCCAGAAGTGATGAGATGGAAGTAGCCAATCTTAGTATCAGTAAGTATTTGAGGGGAAGAAGATGAGTTTCAAAGCAAAGCGCTGTTGGTTCAAAGACGGCGCTATGCGCCCTTAATCTCACGTGCATGATGAGCTGGCTTGTGTTTTTGTAAACCGTGGTATATCATCCTTGGCTCGCAGCAGGTGGAACTGCAACGGCAGCAAGTGCCTTTCCTTAATCGCAAGTAGTCCCATGCTCAGTTTCTCCTGTGGCGGACGGGAGTATGCAGAGGTGAGGCATGTGCCAAATCGACACCATCACAAACAAGTAGGCTGATGCAGCTTATAGGCATGGACCTGCTGATGACAATCAACAGGGAATTCTGAGGGACTATCTGTGCTTTATAGATGATATCTTATCGATTGCTGTATATTGCTGTATCCCTTAATCTTGGTGTAGGCTTCAGCAGAACCAACTGGATGCTGGATGCAGCCTCTGTGAAGTCTTAAAGATGGTGCTGCCTGGGGATAAAGGCAGTGGCGCCTTGACCTTTAATATGCTTACATAACACCCCCCTTCTCCTTGGACTTCTCTCTCCGCTTACCTGCCTCCCCCCCCCCCCCCCGTTTTTCTGTTTTATATCGCCCTTCTGCCCAAATATCACCACCCCACACACGTGCCCAAATTTGCACGCACACCCACGCACATGCCAAACCTTCACCACCCCGGCCTCCTCATGTCTTAGATTCCCCTGGCACAGTCTGCATGTGTTCTGCCTCAAGGTCCTTGCTGCTCAGGTGATGTGTGTATGCGCCTCGCCGATATTCAATGCCTGCAGGGACACAGGTCTAAACACCAACCTGCAGAGACTTCAGCGTGCGAGGGTACACGATTTGTTGATTCCAGTGATCCGGGCCTACATGCATGCATGATTTCTTACGAATGTTGGAGTGGTGTGTACAAGACTCCACACATCTGTATTTAGCCAAAAGGCATATAAAATTTCCGTCATAGAAAATTGACCTGGCAACGTTGCGAAAGCAGAAGTGGGTGGCCTTTTAGCAGATGCCAGTGCTACCATTTTTTCTCCCACATCAGTGCTATTTTGCATTCATAGACCGGCCTGACATATTGCCGGCACTCACTTTCGTATAGAACTAGAGCGTGGTACCTCTTACTTTTTGTGCTGTGGCAAGCCAGCATATGGTGGATCCTTTCACCAATGGACTAGTCCATTCATTCCTATATGGTTGTCACAACTAGAGTGACAATCCATCCTGAAACTTGGCAGCACATTCATGCCAGGCATTCACCATGAGGGGATCTCATGTTTGCGAGATCAAAGGGATCTCAACTGGGTTCTGTGGATTTGGGGAAACTTCTCATTAGTTATGTCTCCAGTGCATGTGCACTGGCATTGGCGAGTGTATATTACTCCCACGGAGCGCTGTTATATACTGTGCTCCGCGGCTCCCAACGGGACCGCATGTATGAAAATATATTAAGTAATTAATTAATTAAACACGTGCTCCCGTTGGGGAGTCACGGAGCACTGAAGTGCTTTTAATCCCTGTGTGTGCACTACAGGAGAAAGGGCAGAGACCCCCAGTCTCCTTCATGCCAAAGGCATGCCACAGCTGCATTCGGGCGCGCTAGCTAAAAGGACAGGCTAACGATCCGGCAAACTGTGGGTGCAATAAGACCCATGTAAGCGTGGCATAACAAGTGTAGCGTGGGCAAGTAATCTGAACATAGCCAGGGCGTAGCATGGCTGTACTAGGACTACGCTAAGGCTATGGCTGCTTGTGTACCGTGCGTTGGCGGCACGTGACTAGGTATGTTGGCACAGCTAAGCAAACATTCTAGGCATGGCTGCCTTAGCGGCAGTGACTCCAATGGTTACAATTGCTAGGGCTATTGCTATTCTAGCCCGCTGGGGGCGTCCACATCTTGTGGTTGATCATCAGGTCCCCGCCCCTCCAGTACACCTTGGGCTTCTGGGGGTCCTGCTTATGAAAATATATATTGGCATGCATGCCAACAACATGGATTATATATCATGCTGTATGGTGCAGAGCTCCATGCACGCATTAATTAATTTATTAATTTAATTGATTAATGTACGCGTGACTGTGTCACGTGCGCGTAAGTCCTACTCACTAGTAGTTGTCTCACTTAAGAAGTCCTCAGTGGGAGGGGAACATGGAAACATGCATTGAGAATGATTAATTACGGAGGTGAGAATGGCATGCAACAGAAGGAAATCAAACCCCGAAGAGAAGAACCCTCAAGACACTGTTAATAATGAATATTAAACGTGCTCCTGTTGGGAAGTCCCTGTATCAAGGAGACAACCAGCGCAGGCCAGGAATGGGGAGAATTCGGACCATGGTAGCTCGAGCCTGCCGCTATCTTGTCCGCGTTTTCGAGTCGTTCAGGTTGATGAATATGAATGGAGATGGAAATGTGTAGCCTTCTGCATTGAAATTACATATGGCTGGCTTACGTGTAGAGCGACTAGCTGACCTAGTAGACGGTGGGGCCGGAAACAGCTTGCTTGATCAGCCTGGCGTGTGTTTCGAGCCTAACTGGCCGGAAGTGCATGTCTAGTGGTGAGCACCATTGCTGCGATCGCTCTCCCACCATTTACGAGGAAATACCCGCAAAATGGAAAGCCACTGAAAAGGTCTAGCTAGTCAGTCATTACGTAATTAGCCATGCCATGATTCCAAACGTCCAAGGACTGCACACGGTGAGGCAAAAATCCGAAGGACAGCACTTTCATGCAAATGTGCGGTGGGAACCATGAAGCCCGTGTATGCCAGAAAACATCGTGTTGCTGCAGCGACCGGTCGCGACGGTGTGGACAACGAATCTAGTGCCAAGCTTGGAACGGCTGCAAAGGAGATCTGGCATCACAGGGTTCAGATGTGCGGAGATACTACGCGATCCAGCCGGTCCACGACCTGTTTGTAGAGCTAGCTTGTGCCAAGGGGCAGCACCAAACAGATGTGGGTGACGTTGCAAAAAACACCGGACTTGACGGTGCATAGTGTCTTGGTCATAGTCTTTTACCAACAAACGATGAAAGAGTTCAACAAGAGTCGTGATGAAATCGACATGATAAGAACAAAGACGGGAAAAACGATGCAACTGACTATGAACAACACCATATTTTGCTGTGTGGGAAAGGACGGTCTGACAGTCTGTGAATATATCAGGGTAGCGAATAAAAGGAATGTGCTGATATTTGGATTGCACGTTAGTAATGAGGAATCTTTGTACACTTGATTTGCACTACGTATTCCACATTCTTAGGTACAGGCGCCTGGGCCTAGCCGGGTACCTGGCCCGCACAGATCAGGTAGACACATCAGATAGACCAGCTGGCACCAAGCCCGCCCAGCCTGGACCTTTTGTCCTCACCTGGCGTGACCCAGGCCGCGCGCGGCCTAGGGTTGCCACCCACGTGGATCGACTTTCCGTGATAGACTAGGCATGGACATGTGCTACCCTAGACAAGACGGGCTCACACCCGGGCAGCCTCCTGGTTTGTCTGTTTAATATGGAGGCAGATGGTTCGCATGGGATAGATGGCAGGTAGTGATGAATGAGACCACCCCCAAGTCTGTCCACGGGGGCTCCGCGTGTGACCACGTTTGGCATTCATAGCGATTTGGGCCGGCCGTGGTGCCCACACTTCAGGAACCCTAGCTGTAACTTAGTAGGACCTAGATAGCTAGCATCATCCATTCCATCCCATGTTCCCCTATGCTCACGTGACGCAAATAACTGACGTGAGACAACTATCAAGGAGACAACCAGCGCAGGCCAGAAATCGGGAGTACTACTATGGTCAACTGAGTACGTTATAAAGTGCTGTGCGATATCTTGCAGCCAGTGCATGTATTTTAATTATAGATGTCTGTGCAGGATTTACGCACCAGCATGGCTGTGGCTAACGAGCCACGAGGTAGCCATGGCTGACGGCGGAGCTCATAACTTTCACGTTTGAGCACCGAATTAGGCTGTGAATGTCACAATCGTTTCGTCTTTCTAAGACGCACATGCTGATATAATTTTCTGAAGCTATTACGCAATATATGACGAGCAAACGCTCCTCGGATCAACGCAGCCGGCCTGGCGGCTGCGCTAGGCAATGAAAATACGTCTGCAGCTCCGGCTGCAGCTTCGCCCTCAGGTCCGGCAGGCATGCAGGGGTGATGTACTAGTCGCGCACTGGTGGTCGCCTGGAACCCTCCCGGGCTTAATGGCCTCGCCTGAGCCTAATCTGCATCGCCTGAGCCTAAACGCAGCCGCCCAGCCAAACCTAGCTGGTCTGAGTACGACTTTGACGTTGACGGGTTATTCTCCACCTTCGACGTCCACAGAACCGGCTATTTCGAAATGCCACCCATCAGGATACTGGAGCTCATGTTTTATGGGTCGTACACCTCCCTTCTTGACTTGTGCCAGCGCCTCCAACGCCATAATTGCTTCCGCAGCCAAGCTGACGGCCAGTTTCAGTCTCACCGCGGACCTGCCCTTACGGCTGGTCCCGACCGCGCCATCAGCTTGCCGCCCTCTTTTCCATCCTTCAGCGCAGTGCCGTAGACCTCTGGAAACCCACCCCCTTGACCGAATCCACCATCCTCACCCACCTCCAAGAAGCCTTCTCACAGCACGTGAAGCCCCTAGCCGCAGATGTGGCAGCTGTGGGCCGCACGTTGGCTGCTGAGCTCCCCACTCACTTCTATCCCGGGAAACCGACCACGTTCGGGGATCTCACGGGGATGCTGCGTCGTCACTTCCCGTTGCCAATGTACGGTTTCGCGTACGCGGCGTTCCGCGAGGACCTCCGAACGATCCAGCCGACGCGGATCCCTATATAATGTCTCGCTACATGGTATAGCCCTCCCGATGGCCGGCTTAGAGTCCGTTCTGTTAGTTCTCCTGCTCGCGTGCGTGGTCGTAGTCATTTTATTGCAAGCGGGCGTGATCGGCGGGGGTGATGCCGGCGAAGACACCCAGACCGAGAAGGAGAGGGCGGCGGAGGAGGCAGCAGCCAAGGCGGAGGCGGAGGCGGCTGCCCTCGCGGCCGCCAAGGCCGAGCAGACCGCGAAAGACGAGGCGGCGAGGAGGCGGGCACAGGAACTCATCAACGAGCTCACAGCCGGGAAGCCCAAGGCACTCGAGGATATGACCGAAAAGGAGCTGACGGACGAGCTAACCAAGGCGATGACTGAAACGAACGGCGACGAGTCCGACCCAAAAGTGAAGAAGCTCATGGAACTCATCCGCAAAAACATCGAGAACACCGATGATACGATCGGGATGCCGTCCACTACCGACATTCAATCGGTTCAGAACGCCGCGGCGAAGACCGGACTCGAGACCGTGTCCGTTCAAACCATGTCGTACATCCAGCGGATGTATCGCGAGATCTTCAAGTATTCGGCAGGGGACTTGACGTCGAAGTTAGCGTCTGCGCTCACGAAGACGTTCGACATGGAGGCAGATAGACTCCGGAGCATCCGAGACCACTTGACGAGCGGGTCGAAGGTCCGCGAACAGGCGAACGACGCAGTGAACGCGTTCAAAACGCAATGTGATGGGGTCTACAAACCCTTCATGACGTGGATCAAGGCTCCTGGCGGTTCTGCCCGTTCTGCGTCCGCCATAGCTGCGTTTATAACCGACATGGGAATCAAGGACAAGTTCGAAGCGTACGTCCCCGACCTCTTCGCCTGGGTCCGCCTGGACTTTGCTAAGAATACTCCCAAAGTGATCGCGTGGCTCAGCGACGAAAAGTATAAATTGGATCAGGTCGGAGGAAAGGCTCTTGGACCTATCATGGAAGCCTCGACCTCCCTGCTGAAGAACGGACTCAAAGAGGCGAGTAACAAGAGCATGGACATCGTGCTAGCCCGTCTTATCAATGAACGTAATGCAATACCGCCGGAAAATATCGCTGGCCGCGGCGCCAAAGAGGTCATGATCGACGAGTTCGAGCATACGCGCGACCCCGCCGAGTCGGCGTTCAGCCGGGTGATCGAATCGGAGCCCCGAGGGGCGATGTTCCAGGCCCTATGGACGCTGCTAGATCTGCAGACGGCTACGTTGCCGGATATCAACAAATTCATCAGCCGGACGAAGGATTGGGTAGAAGAGGACGTGGCTAACGCGAAAAAAATGAGCAATTTCGTGTTTGGAAATGAATTCTTTAAATAAATTAATACCATCATGATAACTCAGTGCTTGAAATTGACATGGGAACGTTCGGGTTCGGAGTCATATGTCTGTTCATCGGCACGACCATGATCCCTTCGCGGCCGTCCGAGGCGTCTGTCATGCAGAACCTGCCCAGTAGGATGTTCATCGCGATCGGCTTCCTTTCGTTCATTCCCACCTTGATATGCATGGGCACGCTCATGCAGATCCCCAGAACGTAAAGTTGTGGATCGTGGCCACCTCCTCCTGCGCCAAGGAGGCGTAACGGGGCGGGGAGGGGGCGATGGGTCCCTAGGTTTCTTTCCACGAACGGGAATTGGTCCGCCGCGGGGGGAGGGCCTTCGATCTCCACCTCGATCAGTTTCCTCTTCGTTTTGCGAGGGGTGGACCCGTCCGAATCCGAGCTAGACGCGGAAAATGCGCCCGTTTTGTCGAGATAGTTAAGTCCGCCCTTCGAGTCGATTTCCATCCACTCGGTGCGGAACTTTTGCATCGCGGGAAAGAAGCGCCTGAACCATTCCCTGTCCCTCCGAATCTCGAGGATGTCGAGTATCTGCTCCGTCCAGGTGGTGGCCGGGGCGTACTGGACGAAGTGGGCGACCTCGAGGTTGAGGATCTCCAGCAAGATCTGGACTTGCGGGATGTAGTACTTGGGACATTCGTGCGTGATCTTGCGCCGGATGGGACACTTGATCTCCACCAGTATCCCGTCCGTCGTGACTCGGTCAGGGCTGCCTCCAGCCACGGGTGCAGGGGGTGCGAGATCAGACCGAACTCGAGCACTTCTTTCCCGTCTGCTTGCTGTACTCCTGGGCCGCGATGTCCTCGTGGTCGTTCCCCACCTCGTGGCGGCGTTCCCTTGGAAGACGTACCTCGAGTCCCCCAGTTTCTTGCGCAGGAGCTTGTTGCGACTTTGGTACGGGTTCCAGCCTATGGCGGCCGCCAGATCGGACGCCGTCAACATCTTGTCGCGGATCGCGAACCATTCCGGGGTGCGCTGCGGGGGGGACTTTATCTTCAAAAGTTCCATGACCGCCGGATGCATCCCCTTCTCTACCATAGTCCCAGGAACGCTTCCGCTCGCGCCAGTAGTACGACGGGGTGACAATTATTCGCGGCCGGGTAACGAGCTCACAGCGCCACCTCCTTGGGGGCGGGCCTCTTCCTCAGCCTGGCGAGACCTTGCAGAAACGAGTCGGCCGCGTCGTCCTTCTTTTGCAGAGAGTGGAAGTAGTTCATGTGAACGGGGTACTTCGCGAGGATCTTGGACGTCTGCTCGACGGCGACCTTCTTGTTGTACCTGTACTTGTTCTTGATAGTGCACGGGATTTCCGGACCGGTGTAGACCTTCAGCTTTTGCGTCGGCGACGCAAATTCAACGCGCATCTCTTTATACGCGTCTACCTCGCTAGGACGGTAGAGGACGTGTGTGTCGAAGAACGCCTGGATGACGTGGCTGATCACCTTCATCTTGACGTTGGTCTTCGTCTGCCGTTCGATCAACACGATGTCCGCCACGCCGAGGGACGAGATTCGCTTGAACAGCTCCGACGCGAGGTTCTTACACGCGTCCTCCAGCGTGGCCCCCCGGAGGTCGATGACTTCCCACCCCAGGATCTCGAAACTCGCCCCGCCCGCGTACTCGTTGGGCTCCCCCTCGGTGTCCTTCAGGAGGCAGTATGCGAGATTCGCGATGCCGACGTCGAAGCTCAGAATGATCGTCATCGCGACTTTTCGTCGTAGTAGTATAGTACACATATCTTCATGATCCCCATAAACGTGCCTTTGAACGCGTCCTACGCGGATTTCACGGGCGGGTCCACGACCGCCATCGGCCGGACGGGCGACAAGCGGTTGGTGGAGGAGGCCTACCCCGTGTACCGCTACCTCCTGTCGACTCCGAACATCGACAGCATTCGTTTCAAGTTCAAATGCGCGTTCCACACGGACGTGCCTCTGGACGCCGTCATACAGAAGGCGAGGGCGGTGTACGAGTCGAGGAAGGACATCCGGCTCCTCGAGCGGCGCGCCGTCACGCGAAAGAGTTGCGAGGACAAGTGGGATCTGATCGCCGAGCTCAATAAAGACCTGTGGGAGAAGATGGTGCGGGATAGGGACTTTATAGAAACACGGAGTACTTCGACAGGCTCGTTTCGGTCGCCCTGGGAGAGGCCAGTCTAGGCTCGTTCGTCACCCCTCTGCAGGAGTACACGGTGGAGTCCTTGCGCAACAAGAAGGATCCGATCATCATCGACCGGATCATAGACCCGTAGCCTCGAGCGCTCGTTCGACGCGGACTAAAAAAAATGACCATTACTGTTGCCAAATCATGGGTTCTGCCGCCAATTCCGGAAAGCTTATGAACGTGAGCGTCGGAGCTCCCATGGTCCTCTCGGAGGAGGAACACCTCGAGTACCAGAAGACGGGGATGATGCCCGGCGAGACCGAGCCCGTGCCCACCGCGTCCCCCGCCATCGTGATAGAGCCAGACACCACTCTGAAGCCGGCCTCCAAGCCGATCGACACAGCCGCGGTCGCCGAAATGGTGGACAAGCAGGTGGTCGTCGACGCGAAGGAGGATCCGGCGGGCATCCACGTTCCCGGTCAGACCTTCGCCGTCGTCAGCATGGTCGTCCCCCCCGCCGCGAACCACATGGCTCTGAAGGTGCGCGGCGCGTTCGACACCATAGAGGCGGCGGAGGAGCAGGCCCAGAAGATCATGGACGCCGATCCCAACTTCGACATCTTCGTCGTTTCCATGTACAACTGGCTCGTCCTCCCGCTGCCCGACGAGATCCGCGCCGGCATAAAGCACCGGTACATCGACGAGCGGCTCGAGAAGATCATGGGGAAGTACCACACGGACAGGCTGAAGACGAAGGAGTTCAACCAGAGGCGCATACAGGAGAGCAAGGAGGCCGGAGCGAGAGGGGAGGCCGGCGACGTTCAGGAGGGCGCCGTTCCCAACTCCGTCATCATCGAGGGCGGCGCCGCCGTGGTGGAGCCCATCCATTCGGACGAGTAGGCGCACTCGCAGGTGTCCGTGTCCGACGGCATGACCTTATACTTCTTCCCGCACCCTCTGCACGCCGGGACGTCGCCCACTTGCACTTGGCCACAGACGGCGTCCACCCACACCGGCGGCGAGAATCGGAGCATGGAGACGATGTCCTCCGACGTGAACCGCACCGTTTTCGTGGGCTCGTCGTCGGAGTCTTCCGTCTTGACGAACAGCATGTCCGAGTCCACGTCCATCCCCGTGATCAGCGAGGCGGTCGAGTTTTTCTCCTTCCTCGAGTCGTTGGACACGTACACTCCCACTCCGCGGCCTCGGTACGGAAGGTTGTGTTTGGGCGCGAGGATGTCGAGCAACGTCGGCGATCGAATCAGTTTCGTCAGGGCGTCCACGCCCATTTGTACGGGAAATCGACCACGAACAGGCCCGGGTACCCGCGCACGGTCAGAATCGCGTTCGACTCGTTTTCCGCGCTCATCCTCTTATTTAATACAGGCTTATATTAACGTGATGTCTCGTCTGAGCGCGGCGAACGCGTACGACCTCGTGAAAGCGTCACAGTCTGGGAGACGGATGGTGGAGGACAAGATCACCGGCCGTGGAAACTTGCATTCGTTCGACGGCGTCCCAGGGACAGACGTCGTTGCTCTACACCGTGCCCACGTACCAGTTCGGACTGCCTATCTACGACGTTCGCACCGTCGTGCGCAAGGTGGGGAAAGGGTTCGCGATGAAAGGGTTCCGCGTGAAGATCGTGGGCTCGAACCACCTGTACATGGAATGGGGGCTGGCGCCTACCAAGAGCCACTCCAAGGCGGAGAAAAAAATCGCCCCGAGTCAGCGAACGGTCGACATCACGCGCAAAGTCCGGTTCAATCTAACCAAGCTTGCGTAAGGAACCGACGGCTTCCAGCATCCAAAGGAGAACGAGACCCAGCAATACGGAATTTGCCACCTCTAGCATGCCCTGCGGGGTCTGTTCTTGGATGCCTAGTCTGCAGAACGCTTGGTTCGCGTACACGCAAGCGCCGCGTACGGCGCCTTGCGGTTCGGAGTAGTTCACCCCCCCCCATTGGCCCACAGGGGGCGGGTAGGTTTTCGCCGGAGGGACGTACGCCATTCGTGGCCGCGACCAATACGGATGTGAGATTGCAATGGATGTCATTTATTATTAATCATCATGAAATTTAATACAAGCGTTTCCGACTTCTGACACTCTAATCGTTGCTCGGAGGGACCGCGTTCTCGTTGGCGAAGTCCACGCCGTACAGCCAGAACGCCTTCTTCTTCGTCGGCCTGTCGGCCCCCTCCTGGTCGAGGGGGTACACCTTCCACACTTTCTGGAACACGAGCTTCAGCTTGAACTCGGTGAACACGTGCTTGTAGAAGTCCTCCTCGAACACGATGCGAGACCGCGGATCCCTCTGCCTGTTCCAGTCGTTGAACCGCTTCTGGAACTCCTCCCGCGGCGTGTAGTTGTGCTCGAGGTCCACCTCCACCCACGAGACGTTGTTCAGGAACGTGTAGAGGGGGTTGGAGGACTCCTGCGCGCGCCGGCGGCACTCGGTGAACCATTCGGGGAGGAAGTCGATGAGCGCGCCGTCCGAGGCCTTGCGCACGAGGGCTTGGTAGGCGCGGTTGCCCTTGACGATGACCCTGCCGATGTTCTGCGCGATGCGTTCCTCCATCCTCGGGTCCAGCTTCCCCGTGGACTTGTTGTCGAAGGGGAACAGGATCAGACGGCGAGTGATCTGGCTGGCGTTGTCCGCCTGGCAGAACAGGCGGTTCCCCGCGGCCAGGAACGGGGACGTCCACGGCACGCGGGAGGCGTACTTGTGTTTCTCCGCCAACGCCATCGTCTCCCCGCTGACGAGCGAAAGCCACTCGGACTGGGTGAGAGAGAACTTGTAGTTCAACTCGTAGCTGATGATGACGTACTTCTCCTTCAGCTGGGAGAGCCCGAACAAGGGCTCGATGTTGTTGGAGAGCACGCCCGCGTCCAGCCCGTAGATGTGCTCGAGGATGTGGACCAGCGTGGACTTGCCGGACCCGGCGATGCCCTTCAAGAAAATCATGACCTCGAACCGGTCCATCTCCCTGAGGTTGTACAGCATCCTGCCGACGGCGAGGGCCCAGTAGGGGCGCTGGACATCCTCCGGAAAGTCCTGGTCGTTGAGGATCTTGTCGATGGCCACGCTGGGAATGTAGAACCACTCCCCGTCGTCGAACTCGCCCTTGAACCCGCCCTCTTCGAACAGCGACTCGTCCATGTCCACGCTGTCGAAGTAGCGACACGCGCCCACGTCCTGGGACAGGTCGGCAGCAGGGTACGCGAAGAACTCGTCCGTGTCGCACTTGTAGATCCCGTTTCGAAACGCGAAAACGTGTCGGTCTCGCGGCCTGACGGGGAAATCGGTCTCCGCCGACTCGGTGATCCAGTCCGCCACGCGTTTTCTGACGCCGCCGTCCTTGCTCGCCAGCCCCCAGGACGCCGTGCGGCCGAGCGTGCACTCCTTGTTCACCCACTGCTCGACCGTGCAGATCTTGGTCCAGAAGTGCGTGTCGTGCCCGTCAGGCGTCATGACGCGCTGGTACACGCCCGTGTCCGTGGGGTCGCTCCCCTTTCTCAACCCCTGCGTGCTCCACCGCATGGTCAGAACGAGGATCAGGCACTGGAAGTCGTTGAGCTGCTTCGGGAGGGAGAGGACGCGCGCGATCAAGCTCGGCAGACTCTTGAGGTCCTCGGGCGGAAGGACGCCCTTGATGGCGCACGAGACGCACTCGGCGGTCGAGAACATGCGCCAGATGCACTGGTTCATGCACGGTTTCAGGTCCTCCATGATGCGCTCGTCCACCTGCCCGCAGAGGTTGGTGATGCGAGAAAGAGCGCGGACGTATCTCTCGTCCACGTGGGCGTACAGCGCCATGTCCGCCGTGTCCACCCTGGAGAAACACGCGGCCATCAGGGCCGGTTTTCCGAGCGGGGCGTCCGCGCGGTTGGCCAGGTCGAGCACGTCCGCGAGGATGTCCGCCATCGAGGCCTTCGCGACCGCCTCGTCCGCCAACATGGCGTACCTCCTGATCTCCTCGTTCGTCATGGCTTTGAGCATGCCGCCGAAATCGACGAGACCTTCCTCTCCCCCCAACTCCCTTCGAAACCGGATGGGCTCGTCTTCTTCTTCCTCCGAGACGGGAGGAGGGGGGGATGAAACAACGGGATCTCCCGGCGGCGTCGGCTGATGCCCTTGCGGCTCATCTTCGTCGTCGTCTTGCATGATTTGGCCAGGATGAAGGCCACTCTCCCCCTCCTCGTCCTCGGGGGGGTCCGAAACGATGAAGTCGTCCATAGGCGCGTTCTGCGCGTTCTGGACATCCTCTTCGTCGTCTTCGTCATCCTCGACCTCGTCCTCGTTCTCGGCCTCGTCGTCCACAAAGAGGCTTCTCTCGACTCGGCCTCGCTTGCGTCCCCTCACCATGGCATGCGTAAGACCACGACGACCATGAGCGGGGTCGGTGGTCGCGTGGGAGTCGTCGTTCATGGTTGTCTTGTTATATCTTCACAAATTTATGACCCCGAAACAAGCGCTCGATGCTCGAGAAGATTTTCGCCACGTCGCGATATTCACGATCGCTTTTGTACGGACGAACACGTGTGACGTCACTTTGCACTTGTGGTATCTGGCGCGGCGCCAGATACAGAGGACTCGTGTCGCGTCTGCCTTCGAGGTATAAAATCGCTGCCACTGGGAAACGAGGTCCCATTGCGAGCCCTTCCTGCCATGCCGGCCGGCCGTGACAGCGAAATGGACACCACGAAGGAAATCAAAGTCCGGAAGAGCGACGGAATGGTCCATGGCCAAGACTTGGTGGCTGCGGCGTCCAACGGAAAGAAGCGCTTTGACAACTGGTTCAGGCTTGACGGGACCAAGGCAATCATAGCGGCTTTGGAGAGGTCTCCTGAGATTGGGAGTTCCAGAGTCATCGACGTCGTCAAGGGAGGGCAAATCGACGAGCGAGGCGTGTGGATCCACGCCAAACTCGTTGATAAAGTCGTCGAATGGGCCAGACAGCCAGCGGTAAAACAAAAAGAGTTGCCCGTTCAGGAGCGAGTGGCGCGGGCTATGCCGGGAAGTGAGCGTGAAGTCCGCTGTCCTGCCGGCTTGATCGACATCATCACCCATGATCCGCCCGTGATTGTGGAAGTGAAAGAAGTGACGGATTGGTTGAAGGGCGTCGGGCAACTCGTCGGGTACGGTCATTACTTTCCAGGATACGAAAAACGCTTGTTCGTTTTTCGGACTCGCAATGTGAACACGGAACAAATTCGCGTCATCCAAGACGTTTGTGAAGGGTGCGGCATCGAACTGGCGCTCGACGAGGGTTTTTATGACGCCTCGATCGAAGGATACAACGGGCGTCCAGTGCAGGACCCCGTCAAGAGAGCGAGATGCGATGAAGCATATAACCAACTCGGCGATTTCGTGGCCTCTATCCTCCCCAAGGAACAGGTGAAGGGCATGATGGCGTTCCTGGAAGACATGGCGTGCGAGGTGGCCACTGGACACAACATGGCGTATATGAAGAGGGTGTATGGCGTGGATAGATTTTAGGTATATTCCGACCATCACGCGCAGTTCGGTCTCATCTGAGAGCTTTAGAAGCAGACCCCTCCACGGTTGTGAACGCGAGCGCCGTGACGCCGCCGCTCGAGACGATTTTTACGATGACATGTGACAGCGTAGTATCTGATTTCCCCCTTGCCAGAAACTTGCAATGAAATCTTAAATTATAAATAAAACACTGTGTCAGGCTCCGTTGCCTCAAAAAATCTCCTCCACGTTACGTTAAGTACCCTCCTACATATGAATCAAGAGGCCGCCAAGGACGTCCTCACAGGCGTGTGTTCTATTTTTGCAACCATGAGCGGGTTCGTGTTGCTCTCCGAGTTTAACCAGAATCAATTGTGGTTTAAAATCGCGTGCATATTCAGCGTGGCGTACACGGCGACGAAGCGGTTAGACGTCGCGTCCATAGCGGCGGCGCTGGTTTTCCTGCTTTCCACCGTGGTCCGCATGACATCCGAGGATACGGGGGACGAGCCCGAGCCAGTGTTTCCAGTGACCTCGAACACCGTCCAGGCCCCTCCGCCCCGCTCAAAACCGTTCGTGGCCAGATAACGAGGGGTAGGTCCTCATCACGATCGAGCATATTTTCGGATCGACCGCCAACGAAGCGTTCGCCATCTTGGCAGGCACCTTTTGCAGCATAGACTCGCGAACGAGACGCAATTTGTTTTCGTAGCGTCCCATCGCCTCTTCCAGCACCGCGCGCATGTTCGCCTTCCACTCCTCTAACCGCGCGAAGTCCCCCGTTCGGATCCCCTGATAGTCCAGCCTCGAGGACCGTCGCGTGACCACGTAGACACCGTGTTTCTTCATGAGCGACCGGGCCATGTCCGCGCTGAAGTTGGACTTCCTCGCGTTTTCCACGTCCGCCCTGCCCTCTGCGACGATGGCGGCCACCGCGTCCTTCTTCGGTTGGAACCGGGGGTAATGACACACGTACGCTAGCAACGACACGAAACGCAGATGGGGATGGACCATGTCGACGTTGGTGCGGATGTACACGCTGTGCCGAGCGCCTCGCAGGACCATCGTGATGATGAAGAAGACGAACGAGCCGGTCTCGAGACCCATCGCGTCCAGAAACAGCCACGCGAGCCTTGTGAATCGAGTGTCCTCGTCCGCCTCCACGATCATGCACGCCAACCGGGTCAGACACGGCATCTGGCGCGCTCTCTCCGGACTTCGCTCAGACGTCTCGATCCCCAGGAGCGTCTTCCCGGCGGCCATGTGCATCGACGTGAACGATTCGATGGCGCGGTCGTTCGCGCACGCCGTCATGATCATATCCACGTACGACAGCTCGTCGGTGCGGCGTCCTACGCGTTTACAAGCATTCGCGTCGAAATACATCGCAGCCTTCGTCTTGAACGCCTCCAGACTTCCGATAGATGGGCGACAAGCCACCAGGTCTTGTCGGATCGCCTGCACGCACCCGCCCAACGCGGATCTCACCTCCTCCTTTCTGCGGTCGATCTCCTCGTTGATGACGAGCCGGACGTCCGTGTGTTCGAACGCGGCCTCGGCGTTCCACAGATCGTCCACGTCCAAGAAAGGCACTATCAAACCCCACGCCTCGTGCGAATCCATCCAGGCCGTCTAGTAGGAGCAACACACACATATTCGGTACAGGCAAGCGCGCCCACTAAGTTTTCAGGAACGTCACGTTTCCTCGCAACGTCCACGTCCCCGGCAACAAGTGCTCCGTTCGGATGGTCATGACGCTCCCAGCAGAAGGGTCTATGACGGATTCGGCAGCCGCGTTTCCGCGAAGGGCGACCTCGTTGTTCACGTAAAACACCAGCCCCGAGTTTTCCGTCACCCAGCTGTGGAGGAGGTTCGTCCCCGTCGTCTTGGTCCCGGTAAACCGCGAACTCGCGACGTTCGCTGGCGTCATTCCGCCTGGCAGACTCAGGCTCACGGAATACACCCCCGTGGCGGACGCCGACTTCCCCGCTAGCCTGGTCAGAAAGTCGGATGGCAGCGCGGAGTCGTAGATCGCGAAGTCGTCCAGATAGCCGTTCATGAACTCGCTCGTTCCCGACCTCTGACCGATTCGAAGCGTCCCAGAGGGTGCCTGCACTGTCCCTCCAGGGTTGTTCGAGACCGCCAAGGACGAGAACGAGGCCCACTCCGTGGCCGTCAAGGCGGCGTACATGGACACGAGACCGTTCTGGCGGACGACGATCACGTGGTACCACTTGTTCGCTACCGGCGTCCACGTGGCAGACGTGTACGATATCGCGTCGCCCCTGTCGAAGAAGCACAGTTTCCCGTTTCCGTTGTAATTGTACGCGAGATGGAACGTCAAGTTACCTACCGACAGGAGGACCTGGTTCTGTGTCGCGTTGTCTGTCGTGTAGAACCTGCACGAAATCGTAAAGTTGGATGCCAACGCCGTCTTCAGAGCCGCGTAGTTGATCTCGAAACCGCCCGTGCTGTCGACTACCTTTAACGACCTCGCGCCTACGTTCGCGACGGTGCTATCGTACGTGCTCGTCCCTCGGAGAGTGCCCGTGTACGCGTTCGGCCCGTCGTCGGCCGCGCTGTTCTCGAAACGCCAGTTTGCTAGCGGGCCTACGTGCACGTCCGCGTCCAACTGAATGGTCACGAGTTTGTTTATTACCATATACTTGGCTGTTCGTATGTTCAAATTGCGAGCGTTCGATGATTGGATGGACGGGACCCAGCTCGTCCAGTCTTGGAGGTCGGTGAGTTCGTGGCCGTAGATTGCCCACCCGTTCGTGACCGTGAAGTTCCCTATGACCGTGGTGACGCCCCCCGCGTTCGTGATAACGGGAGTCTCCAACGAAGTGACGGGGTCTTTGGACGCGATGCTGAACTCCCCGTTCGTCGCGGAGATGACGTAATCGTTTCCATCCACCGAGTTTATCTCGATGGATTTGCATCTCGCGCTTCCGGACATGTGCGCGTAACTTACTAAACTCTATTGAATATTTTTACACTCCTGGAGGAGGATACTCGTACCAACTACCGAACGTGTCCATCTGATAATGGATGTCGAACTCTATGGCCCATACAGATTCCTTGAGCGTGTTGTCCACGTCAGTATAGTTTCGGAACAGCCTGATCATCAACATGGACGAATCACGCTTGCCGACTCCTGACAGGGTGCATGATTCGGTTCCCAGAGGCGTCGTGCGACTCAAAATGAGATGTTTGTACTGGTCGGCCGCAGTGAGAGCTGTGGAATTACACAAGTACACGGTCGACGGGGTGGGAAACGCTTCACCGACGTTCGCCCACGAATACTCCATCCCGAACTTCACGTTTCCAGACCCGGTTCCGGACTTGATGATGTGGATGTGCGGCTTCAGGTCCGTGCCCTCCTTCCACGCGTGTGGAGTCTGCAGGTGGATGAACATCTCCTTCGGCTGCGGATTGCCGCTGCCAAAATCGACCGCGCACAACTTGGCAGTGTTCGCCCCGCCTCCGAGGTTGGTGATCAACACGTTAGACGGAGGGTTGTCACCCGACACCGCTATGTCCGAAAGAGGTGTCCTCATGTCGTCCCATCCCGGATGCTCGGATATCTGGAACCCGTGACGAGAGTACACGTAATCCGCCGTGATCTTCCCCTTGACATCGAGATCGCCCACCACCGTCGAGTTCCCTGGCAGCAGCGCAGATGTCGTGGAAGACATTGTCAGGTACTCCACGTCAACATTTGATTTTGCACAGCGGAGACGCGGCCCCTCAGTGGAGCGACACGTTCTCGATGGATATGAACGACCGAGCCGGGATGTCAGACCGGTTCATGATAAGAGCCGCGGTGCCGACCGATCGCGAGTTGTTCGCGGCCGAACTCTCGTCCTCCGTCTCCTCGTCCCCCCCTTCGTCCTCCTCGTCCTCTTCTTCCTCCTCGTCGTCGTCGTCCTCCTGTTCCGGGAGGTTGTGGTACTCCTTCCCCGCCTCGCAGAGGTCCCACCGCATCGAGTTGTTGTCGTTCACCGCCGACCATATGTTGTGCTGCATCCGGCCGCAGTTGATGAGCGCGCGGCACGAGAGGGTCGCGAACGAGCAGGTCGTCTCGTGAAGAACGAGGTCCGCGTACTTCCCCACGTGTTTGCAGCCGTCTCCCTCGAGGAAGAAGCGGCACGGGAAGTGCTCGCACTCGAGTTTGTGCGCCACCAGGTCCTTGCGGAGGAAGGACGCCGTGCACCCGTGAAAGCGGTTCGGACACTCGATGTTCTCCTGAGGACACCCGCCGTCGGACCTGTGTTTCAACACGTCATCAGAGGAACCCTCGAACGTGCATCCCCGTTCCCAGTTGATGCACTTTCGACGTACCAAAGCCGTGATGCGGCCAAGAGTGATGAGGTGTTGATACTTGTACCGCTGCCACGGGGACCTGCACAAAATACACTTGCCGGTGACCGGGGCGATGATCCCCCCGCGGCGTTTCTGCCTGGATACGAGTTCGCCGAGACACGGCTTGTGACACACGACCGCCTCGCACTTCCCCCCCTCCGTCCGCGTGCGGCACTCTAACACTGGCCGGGCCCACTTCAAATGTTCCGAAAAGTGTGACACTTTTTGTCGTTTTTTTGACTTTTTCAACGATCGTCACTCTGCAGAGTGATTCGTCGTGCGAAATCGTGCGAAATTGTGCGAAATTTGCTGAAATCGTGTGAAATTTGCTGAAATCGTGCGAATTTGTGCGAAATTTGCTGAAATCGTGCGAAATTTCATGTGAAAAATGTCGACGGTAAAAAATTTTGATGTGCACAACGTGTGTGAATTCATGCGAAATTTTGTCAAACGTCACTCCCCAAAACGACCCTTGGTTGAAATCCATGCGAAATCGTGCGAAATCATGCAAAATTGTGCGAAATCGTGCGAAATCGTGCAAAAATGTGTGAAAATTTTGCGAAAATCACGCGAAAATCATGCGAACTCGTGCGAAATTTTTTTTTTTTTTGCGAAAATAGCGAAAAAGTGTCACACACTTGGCTTGGACGGCGGAACATTTGAAGTGGGCCCGGCCCACTACCGGGTTGGAAAGCACGCCCATGCACAGGTGACATTGCAAGTCGTCCGACGAAACCTGGACGACTCGCGAGCATTCGGCGCAATCCATGGTTACACATGTCCTAGCTTTTTAACACAATTCTTTGAACGAGCGATCGTTTTATTATCCATTTTATTGATAAGAACCGCCATGAGTATCTGGCATCCGAATCACAACAACATCGCGGTCCTCCCGGGGACGAGGGAGTGGATCGACGCGTACGGAAGCTTCTACGACAAGCCGGAGTCCGGGATCATGTTCTTCGTGCGCGACATGCGCCGGGATTTCTACGAGTCTTCCTCTTCGTCTTCCTCCTCCTCCTCTTCCTCCGCGGGCGCGTCTTCCTCTTCGGCGGAGGGGGCGTCGGGGGACTTCTTCTTGCGCTTAGACACGCGGGCCAGCGCCTTGACCTCCTCGACGTGAGGTTCCATGATGACGCGCATGCACTCCTCGGCCCTGTCCTCGTCGCCGCCGAAGAACTGCAGCAGACGGTCGCGAAGGACGTCCTTCAGCGGCGTCCTCTTCTTCCTGGTCTTCACCATGAGCTTGTCGTCCCTCCCGGTGATATTGCACGCGTCCACGCCGGCGCGGATCATGGACGCCAGGATGTCCTCCTGCAGCGACTTCTTGCGTTTGCGGAGAGGGGCGAGGTCCTTCGACGAGGTCTTCAGCGCGTCGTCCACCTCGATGAACTCGGACGTCATCGAACGCATCTTGTTGCGCCACTCCTCGAGCTCCACGGCCCCGTCCATCTCGCGTTTGGTGATAGGGGATATTTTTTAACGAAGCCACGAGTTAGTCTCCATGCTTTGCTGTAGACTAAGTCTCAAAGGCATTGTGAATACAACGTATGAATAAGCCTTGTAAACCCACGTTGGTATGTGAATATAAATACCACGTGGGCTATGCAGATAGGGATGCTAGTCGAGTCGCATACGTTTCCCTAGATAGGTACTTTGGGTACTGAGGTACGTGACAGATGTCAGTACCCAGTATACGTAGTGTCCTGTCATTGGACGGTACTAGAGTATCCTAGATAGGGACCGTACTGCAGCGTGCATTGATTTGTGATCGCACGATGCAGTGACTAGGCAGCTACCTGTCATCGTGCGGCCTCGGGCCAACGGTCTGCACCCAACGGTCACTGGCGGCGCAGCCGGTGAGAGGAACGTTGATAAAGGGTAAACCTATTTTCTAATGAACCAAGCAATTCATTGCTCCAAGCCTTCAGTGTTCTCAAGCAATATATCCCACCGCATTCTAACTTGAATTTTATTTGCTACCATGGCTATCACGAACAAGAATGTCGCTAAGAAGCTTACCTACAACGAGGATGATGATGGGCAGGATCGGCGGATGCCCAGAGACAACAACAAGAAGCCGGCTGGCGATGCGGCCATTTCCAAGAAAAAGAAAAAGAACAAAAAGACTCACAATGGTTGCCAGGACGAGGGGACGGCGGCTGCAAAGCCGACCGACCTACCCCCCTCCCCTGCGAGGCCGGAGGCCGAGACGGCTCCCCCCGGGGAGACCGGCTTACCCTCGACTCCGGCGGCCGCCCCAGCCGCAACCACGGCTGGCGCGGCCATGGCTGCGGAGACCTCGGTGGTAAACCCCACTGAGGCTCCACAGTCCGGCCCCACGTTGCCATCTCTTCGGGAGCGTATGCCCCGTCAGACGGCCTCGGTGGCACCGGACGGGACGATTACCTTTCGTCCCGCCACATCAAACCTTAATGTCCCTTTCGCCCAGGGACATAACCACATTGAGCTAACGTTTGGGCGACCCTCTGCGTCCCTTCTTCGCAAGAAGAAGGACATGGAGAGTATTAAACTCGCACGGGTGGTGCGAAAACCTGTGGAACCCATCGCCGGACAACCAATGTCCGACGATGAGGTATCCGACACTGCCAGTCTCCCCGATGGGGAGACTGAGATCAATCTTACCCCAGCGCTCCTGGCGGTCGAGCAGGCCGCGCTGGTGGCAAATGAAGAACGCCGAGAGCGGCAGCGGGACCGAGAGGTCCGCCGAGAGGCGGCTTTTCGGCTCGCCGCTAAGCGGCAAGAATATGAAGAGGAAGCCGCCCGTCGCCTGGCTACCCACCAGGCGATGGCGGACGCGTACCGCGAGGCCACCCAGCGGTTACGTGACCTCTTAAAAAATGCTGACTATCCCATGCACTATGCGGACAGTCAAGACCTGGCCGAGCTTGCTCGGTCAGCACACTTTAAAACCATGTCCTCCATCACCCAAGCCAGGGTCACGGAGGCCATCTTGGCCAAACATGGGGTGGTAGCTGAAGAAGCCCCCCCGCTGGAAACCACCAGCAAGAAACCCTCTCCCCCCCAACCCCTGCAGTACAAGGAGGGACTGCTGGCCCTGGGCGCGAGGAAGGGCAAAGAGGCGGACTGTCCAGTCCGGCCTGCTATGATCATGGGAGAACCACTCCCTGACATACCCGAGGATGAGGCTGCTTTTCAGGCAGCCCTCCGGGAGCATGAGGTACGCAAGGAGATGAAGCGTCTCATGCGGGAGGAGGCCAGGAGGAGAGCAGAGGCAGACACCCCTGCCCGCCCCTCCACCGATGGGGCTGGACCCAGTGGGGTTACCCGGACACCCCCGGGCTCCCCCAGGGCCACCATGACCCCCCCTCCCCCTCCCCCACCACCCCAGGTTCGCCCTGTGGGTTGGGGCCCCCTCCCAAACCAGGGGGGGTGGCCAGGACCCCAGGAGGCCCTGGGGGGAGGTGCAGAGGTGCCACAGGCACCCAACAGGCCTGCTGAGGCCCCCCCAAGGAGCGGGGATGTCCTGGAACAGCTCGCCATTCTCCAGGCCCAGCTGGCCTCGTTGCAAGATCAGCAGTTAACAGCTAACCAGCTGCAAACTGTCGAGGGCCTGCGCGCCCTGATGTCGCGGTATGAGCGGGGGACCATCAACCTGGACCCCACCCGCCTGCAACAAGCAACCGACAGCTTCTTGAGGGCCAACCCCCCTCTCACAGGTGTGTTTAACCCTCATAAAAAGGAATCCAAAATCAATATTGCTGGCTTGCCTGAGGGTCACACTGTTGAACAAGCTAAGCAATTTGTTTTTGCTTTGGAGTATGGGATGGAAGGTCTTAACCTTAGACATCAGTTTAAGGCTCTCAGGGCCTCCTCCACATTCCATCAATCATCTCCTGCAATCAGAGCATTGATTCAAACCTATCAGGAACGTACCCTGACACCTGAAGCAGCCATTGAACAGTGGCCTACCTTTATCACTGATCTGAAACAGCTAGTGCTTACCAATAACCACATGGAAGCAGTAGAACGTTTCAACTGGCTTGCTGCATATAAGGTGAACAAGAATAACCTCTCTGGGGATGCAAAAACATACAGGGTAATGATTGAGAAAGACCTTGAGCTTCTCAAGCTCCAACCAAGGTATCTCATCCACACCTGGCTAACAAAAGCTAATTTGCAACCTTCTGTCCTGGCTACCCTGCTTACAGGCCTCAAGTCCCTCTGGGACAACTTCAGAGCTGCCATGCTCTATATCGAGGAGGCAGTGGACCCCCTGGGTACTGGCAACAACCAGGCCCAGGACCCCAAGGTCCAGGGTGTCCAAGGCCACAAACGCAAGGGGCAGGCCAGCCAGGGGGGGCACCCAAGACCCACAAGTCCTCCCACCAAGGGGGCAGTGGCTCTCAGGGGCGTGGCAACACGTGGCACCGTGTGCCCCTGCATGGCAACCCCAACAACAACAACAACAACAACAACAGGTCCCAGCAGGGCAACAATAACAACAGGTCCCAACAGGGCCAAAACAACAACAACAACAGGTCCCAGCAGGGCCAGAACCGGTCCCAGCAGGGAAACAACAACAACAACAACACAACAACAACCAGCCTGGCAACCCTGGGGGGTCCATAAGGTGCCTGAGGTGCTTCCAACGAGGGCACGCACGGCACAACTGCCCCAACAACGACTCCCTGGCCAACGGGGTGGATCTCTGCCCGGGCTGCTGGCACGCACGTCATCCCCTGGGGCCTCCAGGCAGCCGTTGCAACAGGCCTCGCTACCCAAATCAATGTGAGTTCACTCACCTTATGTACTCTGAGGATGATGATCTCATTACCATTGGGGATGGCAACCAGGGCATAATTGATTTTGAGGCAGCAACCTTACTGTCCTCCCAACACCCTGTTCTGGAACCTTACATAAAAGCACTAACCCCTACTGTTGACAACTCCATAGATATCAAGGAGCTTGCTCATCAGCTGCACCTAGCCATGGGTCATGAAACAGTGGCTGAGGAACTGGCCAGACGGCTGGGGGGTAGTAGCATGGGAAAACAACTCAGGAATGCAGTAAAACTGGCTAGACAACACTGTCAAGAATGTCAGTTCAATAGCCCCAAACCTCAAAAATGGCATACTGCAACTCCTTCCACCAATAGGGGCATGATAGTGGGGGATGTGATGCACATCAACAAAGATGTCCAACCCTACCTGATCCTAAAAGACTCATGGTCCAGGTTCACAGTAATGGAACCCCTACCTGGCATGTCTGCAGGGCAGCTACGTGTTGCACTCATGATTGCTTTACCCAGATTCTACCCAGTTGACAGAATTTTGCTTGATCAACAATTTTCTTGTCTGACTGACCTGGAAGGGTGTGAAGCAATAGAGATTGCTGGGCTGGAAGATCATGAGGGTCAGGGGGTCATTGAAAGAACCATCAGATCTGTCAAAACCCTACTAGCCAAAAATCCTTCCAAGGATGCTACTTCAGGGGTCTATTGTGACAGGGCACTCTGGTGTCATGAAATGTGCACAACCCTAAACATGAGACCTGTCTTGCATGCCACGTGGGGTGAAGTAATCCCAGCAGGCCTGCAGGCAGGTGTATATCCCCCAGAGGTGATAGCACTGTACAACACTGCACGTGCACAAACCTCAGCAAAACTGGCAGAAAAAGATAAAACCCATTCCAGGCCAGTATTCCAAAAAGGTGATCAAGTTCTCTATTACAAGGAAAACAGCTTTGGTAAGGTTGGAACTTGGCTAGGTCCAGTTACCATCCGTGGATTTACCAAAAACAGCAAGACCGTGGAGGTCAAGCACAATATCAATGGGAAGCGTCACAGGGTGAGCTGTCATAGAATTAAGAAGTATTATTCTCCCATGGCAGACGTGCCTGGGGAAGAGTCTTTAAGCATGGACTCACTACTTCTATCTGGCAACTCCAGCATGCCCAGCAGTAGCTCTGAGCCACCAATTACTGCTGTTGACAGCACCACAGCACCCTCTGTGAACCCTTCCACCCTCAGTGAAGCCAGGCCCACTTCACAACCTGGGGATTGCTTAACCAGGCACGAGGTAGCTGGGTTGGAAGCATTAGCTCAGCCCCAAGGCACCAAATTGTCTGCCAACCCTCCCGCTCTGAGGTCAAGATTGGCAGTCGCCTTGCAAGCATTACACAGGTCACATAAGCAACAAGCTGCTGTGGCCGCAGGGTTGGCAAAAGTCTCAGCTGTGTGCACTAGTCAGGACCCCTGGACCCTGGCAATAGACACTCAGGCACAGGTCAGTGTGATCAGTGCACAAGCCATCCCTGGTCTTGAGATTGCACCTTCATTTTGGGCACGGGTGCAGGATTTCTCAGGCCAAAGCTCACTGGATGTAGTGGGACAAGTGATGCTCCCTATACTTGGTATTCAGACACCCTTCCAGGTGGTGGAGGGGTACTCTGGTAACACCTTGTTGGGGGAACCTTTTGTATCCTATCCTGGGGTGCTTATCTCAGCTAATGAGCTCAGTGTCACAGGGGTGGGTGCAGTTCCTCTGGACCACTTTAAAATCCCTCTCTCCAGTATTGTCCCTGGTATGGATGCTGTCATCAAGGCAGTCAACACTCAGTATGCACCAGGGGAGATCCCTGATCTGGACAAGTTAGTGCACAGCCAGTTCCTCCATCCCTCAGCCTTTGGGCTGGGTAAGTGGGACATAGCCATGCACTCACCCCACCAAATCTCCCACGTCATACAAGAATGCAAAACACAAAAAGGGTTTACCAAGTGGCTGATGGCCATTGTCCACCAAGCCAGGCAGGAATGGGTCCTGCCCAACCCCAAAAACCCTCAATACAAACCGCCTGTCACCCCTTCATGGGACGTGCCAGAGGGAGCCAAAAAGCTCAGATTAAAATTTGTTCTCAAACAAAAACCACAAAAAGTGGGCTCCCCAATCTTCCATGCCAGACCATGTGTCACAGAATTAAAGGGGACCTCCACACTGCCAAAAGGGGAAACATACACACCTGGGCTGCAACAAACCTCACTCAGGATCATGCTCTCCCTCTTCCTCCACAACCTCAATGCAGGCCAAGACTATGTCTGCAAAGCCACTGATATTAAAAGGGCCTTCCTCAGGGGGGACCCAGAAAAGGCTGAATCTGTGTGGAAAGGGAAGGTGTACGTGGTAGACACCCCAGCTGTGTGGAAACCTTATATTGATGAGCCCCACCTTATCATCAACATTGGGGTGGAAGGGCTTGTCAGTGCCCCAAAAATTTTCAGAGACTCAGCAGAGGAAGTATTCAAAAAGCTCAAGGCCACGTATGATGACCTGGACCCATGCTTTTTTGTTGTACCCACCCCCTCTGGACTGCTGTTCTTTGTGTGGCATGGAGATGACCAACTCATTTGTGGGCCTAGAGCTGAGGTGGAAACCTTTATTCAGCAGGTCCAGGAATCATATGAGATTGGCAAACAGGTGGAATTGAGCACAACCCCCATCCAGTTCTGTGGCATCATGTTGCAGCTGCATAGGCAGCCAGATCAGTGGGTCTGCTCTCTCTCCCCTCCTGCAGAATATATCCAAGATTGTCTAGATCTGCTGCAGGACAACTACCTCCCCTTACATATGTGTGCCACTGTTCAGGGCAAACTGGGGTGGTGGTCAGCCATCTGTGGGGCTCCCTTAGCTGTCATCAGCAGGGTCACCCATGATGTTCTAGTCAAGATCAAATGCAGTCACATCAGGAAGTTGGTCAATGACTGTCCCCCCCTCATCCTCCATGGCCTGAATCTGATGGAAGACATCCACATCCAATGTGTCATGGACAGCTCCATGGAGAGCAGAACAATCAATCAGATGGGGGCACGGGAATCAGGGCTGTTTTTTCTCACCAACAGGTCAGATTACATGTCCCTCACTTCCTGGTACAGCAGGCTACACCGCAGAAAACCTGGCAGCAGCAACTCAGCTGAATGTCGTGCTGTGGTGTCTGCTGCATTGCATGCTCGTTCCCTGCAGCACATGCTCACCTGGCTACAAACCCAGGCAGGCAGCACATGCAATGTCATCTCACATCTCTATACTGACAGCCAATCTGTGATCAGTTTTCTAACCAAGAAATCTGTCTCTGCTGCTGTCCACACTGACTTGGATTGGGTGATCCTCAAACAGGAGGCCACCTATTTTTCCAGCTGGACTCATGTGGATGATGAGGACAACCCAGCAGACGCTCTCACGAAGCTGCGGGATGCTGCTGGCCAACAGTACCAGCTCCTCTTTCAGAACATGAACCCCTATGATATCAGAGTCAGTGTTTGAATAAATGACTGGCCATAGCACAGTACACAACCACCACACCCCCTTACCACAGCGATAGCTGCTGGGCGCCATAAAATTCAACACATTCGTTGTGGGGTGTGAGTGCTGGCTAGGTCAGATTTGTATCCATTTGCAGCTTGAGGACACAAGCTTTGTATCCATTTACTTAATGTGTGCTTCAGTACCTGGCCAAACCAGCCAGCTGTGTACACCTTATTTAATGTGCAATATAACACCTGGCCAGAACAGCCAGCTGTAACCAACCTGGCTCAACCAGCCATGTCTCTTTTGTACCCCTAATCAACTTAAAAACAATAACAATAATGTTGGGGGTGCAGACCTGCATTAAGAAATAAATAATAAAACAATACTGGAGTTAGTCTCCATGCTTTGCTGTAGACTAAGTCTCAAAGGCATTGTGAATACAACGTATGAATAAGCCTTGTAAACCCACGTTGGTATGTGAATATAAATACCACGTGGGCTATGCAGATAGGGATGCTAGTCGAGTCGCATACGTTTCCCTAGATAGGTACTTTGGGTACTGAGGTACGTGACAGATGTCAGTACCCAGTATACGTAGTGTCCTGTCATTGGACGGTACTAGAGTATCCTAGATAGGGACCGTACTGCAGCGTGCATTGATTTGTGATCGCACGATGCAGTGACTAGGCAGCTACCTGTCATCGTGCGGCCTCGGGCCAACGGTCTGCACCCAACGGTCACTGGCGGCGCAGCCGGTGAGAGGAACGTTGATAAAGGGTAAACCTATTTTCTAATGAATCAAGCAATTCATTGCTCCAAGCCTTCAGTGTTCTCAAGCAATATATCCCACCGCATTCTAACTCCACGGAACGCGCCTCACAGCCCGGAGAGCTCCGTGTTCATGCCCGGCGCGCCATAAAAGGTGTTGGGAGCGGGACGGCCCGACTCGCCCATCATACCGAGCGACGTGGACGCGTTGACGGGCGGCATCGAGAACACCGTGGTCTCCGCGTCCGCCCACGTGGGCGCCTGGTAGCGCGGGTCGTAGGCCATCGTCGGAGGGACGGAGAAACCCGTGGCGCCCGAAGCGCCACACGTGCAGCCGGACTGGTTGTCGAGTTTCACGCTGCCCAGCGTGCCCGTGGACGCCAGGTTCATCTGCCCGAACTGGCCCAGGTTCAGGGGGATGGGGATGTACTCGCGGAGGGTCTGGATCCCCGTGAACGGCAGGTCCTTGCGATTGCTCGTGACGGCCAACACGCCCTCGGACTGTTTCAGCATGGCGCTCACGACGTCCTCCTTGGACGGCATGAGGTCCTTCGCGAACTGCATCTGCGCGTCGAACCCGCTGCCGAACTGGGCCAGACGGGGAGCCGCGCGGGTGTCGATGCCGTACGCGTTGTCGTACTCGTCCGAAGGGATCAACTTGGTCTCGGTCCCCAGCTGCTGGGCCGAACGGAGCGTCTCGAACTCGGGGTCGCCGCACAGCTCCGGAAAAACCTGCGGCCGTTCCCTGGCCCCGATGTAGCTGTCCGGCCTGGACTGGGGTGCGTTGCAGTACGGGGCCGCCATGAGTCTGGTATTGTATACTGTTAACTCGTCGTCTGTCCCTGGTCCTCTACGGAGGACTGAGTTGAACTCAGTCCTCTCTAGAGGACCGAGTTTTTGGGTTTCGTAGAAAATTCGCCCCGGTCAGAATGTTTGACAAAAAAATTCTCTCAAAATTTATTCAAATACTACGTGAAAAGATCTTTCTTGGACATATTTTTGGGATTTTTTTGGATTTGGTATGCGCGGCTAACTGTACGGTCAAAGTACAGGTGGTAAGGGTACTTTTCCACGTGAAACGCGAGTTCCGGAAATGCACGACCTAGCCATGGCGGCTCGCGCCCATGCATGCAGTTTACGTTTGCGGACGAGTTAGCCGTCCAAACTCAGTAAATAGATTTAACATGCCCTAAACATGATATAAATCAATTTTTAGCTCGCGGGGATGCGATTTACCCGGTGTCGGCACTGTTCTTGCTGGAAAAAACTGCGATAAGGCAGGTCGACGGAATTGATTACTGCGCTTGCTTTCCGGCGCAATTTCAATGGCTGATAGGTTTCTTTCTACATTTTAACATGAATTGTATTACAATATATTGAGTGACATTATAGATTTGATGATCTCGACCATTCTGTCACGTCATGGTCTATGTGCCGCAAAGTGCCACTTTTGCGGGCACCGCCTGGGCCAAGGTAACGCCAGCCGTGCCAGGTAAAGCCGGATAATCGTTGCCTCTTCGTTCCTTGATGTTCGTACATGAGTTTAAGCTTGCGAGGCGTTGTCAGGTTCAAGTCTTGATGCTCTTTCTTGACCGTTGCCTGCCCCTCTCTAAACCCCCCTTTTCAGATGATGTTAGCAGGCATTTGCCTTAACCCAGTGTAGTTGTGCAGGGTTTTAGGAGCTGTGCAGGTTTAAACACCTTCACAGATGTTAGTTATTCTTTTGCTACGTTCATACTGCATGATTGTGTGGCCACGGGCTGCGTCAAGGGTGCATTCAAGCTTTTACGTGTGAGTGAAAAGTCTTGGTGACAAACCACTGCCATCATGTGCCAGCAACTATGTTGGCCACATCATGGCAAGGCAAAACAGTTATAGCCATATCTATTGTTGTTTGAAACAATGGAAATATGCTTAACCTACCCATTATATTGGTGGTTGACACTTATAACATAACCCTTTGTTGGTAGGTATCCAAGCCCATTCCCTACATGCATGCATAGGCTCTCACTACATGATAAGGTATGATATACCTGAAGTATGATGATGCAAGTGTGTTGTCCTGTAATGCTTGAAGGGAAATGAGTTGATTGGGATGGTTGGTGGCCACGGTGATGTAGTATGACCGCACTTACATGCTAGCAAAGTTAGCAAAAGCCCCATTCCTCTCCTGAGGACTGAGAGTTTTTTAATTGTTTCAGGCAGTTGCAGTGGCCAAATGGAGCCCAGTTTTTTGCCACGCTTCAAGAACTATGTTGTTTACATGCCTATATTTTTTCTTCATGCACCAGGATTTGATTGAATTTTTCCCACTCGTTCTTATCCCGAAAAATGCAAATTCGCGAGGGGCGCCCAACGTCCGTGTCATTTTCAGGTGTTCGGGTCAAGTTTTCACATATGCAGTATTTTTGCCAACAAAATGATATCTAGTACACCCCAGATCCACATCAAAACATTTGGGATGGAACCCCCACCTAGTCGCTACACGCGGTTGAAAATTGTCAACTCAGTCCTCCTGTGAGGACTGAGTTGGGACAGACGACGAGTTAATGCGACATTTTTCTTGGCAGAGGGAAGGCCGAAGGGACTTTCCAATCGGGAGGGGGGATGCCTTCGTCCTCGCACTCCCACCTCGTTAATCTAGAGCCAGGCCCATGCTGAGGATTTCCTGCTCTCTCCGCTTCGTCCGAATGTACAGTTCTCCGTTGCAGCACTTTTTCAGGGGGTGCATCTCGAAAAAACCGTACTTGTCCGGGTTTCCGTGCCAGAAGTCGCCGTGGTACTCGAACACGGTCGGAGGGTCGGTGTCCATCGTGAACCCGTCGACGTAGAACGTGCGACCCGTGAACGAGACGAGCTGTTTCTCGCCGCCGTTGCCCGCGTGCTGGATTCGGATGCCGCGCTCTTTCGCGATCCTAGTCAGCCACCGCTGCGACTTAGGCAGACCGCACACCACCCGCACGCAGAAAGTGATCGCGTTCATGGCGTCGTCACGTAACGATGCGATTTGATTCGAGCGAGCAGAGACGAGCTTAAGGACACACCTGGTCCAACAGGGCGTCTAGAGGCCGCAGGACGAAGTGGAACAGGGACGCGTAGGCCGCCGCGGACGCCAGGATGGTCGCTATGTGCCCCCCGATCGACCAGTCGGGGAAGAAGGCCACGTGGAAGCCGGAACTAGCGACGAGCAGTCCTATCACGAAACCGCACGCCGCGCCGGTTACTGCGAACTTGCGTTCACTCGAGATATTTTCGTCGAAACTTCTAGACCAACGGACCGCGGCCAAGTTTCCCGCTCCTAGCAACACGGTGACCATGAACAGGACCCATTCGGTGCCTATCGCGGCCTGCACGTCTTCTCCCGCGAACGAACGGATCGCGGCCATGTGCACGGGCAACAACGCGGTCAGCGGCGCGGACGAACCTACGATGAGCGCTTTCATGGAGCTATCTAGTTGCATGTGTTTGGTCGATATGATAATGCATGAAAATGTTTATTAGCATCATACATCATAGCAGTTCCTACTCGTCCGAGCGGGACCTCTTGAGTCCCGGCTCCTCGTCGGAAGCCTGGTCCCTGTCCCTGTCCACGAAGCAGTACCCGTCGGGCATGCGCGAGGACGGGAAGAATTGGAGGGATTGCACGACAGGAGTGCATCCGAACTGCTTGTCCATGAACCACATCCGGGAGACCTCGAGGATCGCCTGCACCTCGCAGCCCTTCTGCACGTCGGCGAAGGTGGCGGGGCGTTTCTCCTCGTCAAAGAAACGCGTCTGGAAGTGCCCGTCGCGGCAGGGGACGTTGCACTTGAGAGTGGGAGGGTACTCCTCCTTCTTGGACGGCTTGATGGCGGACGTGTAGAGCTCCTCGACGAGCTCCTCGCTCATCCGCTTGCCGAACCACTCGACGCACTTTTGGAACGATTGCTGCTTGTTGCGGGCGTCCAGACCGGTCCACATCTCGTAAAAAATGGCCGCGTCCGTGCCCTCGTTCGCGAACCCGTCGAAGGACAGGTCGAGGGTGTACTTCTTGTCCGCTTGGCCGGTCTTGGACTCGAAGAAGCTGATGCCGAACGGCGCACGCATGCGCGGGGTCTGGAGTCGCACGGGCGTCCCTTCGACGCCGTAGGACATGAAGGCCGAGAGGGCGCCCGGCCCGGCTTGGCCTCGCCCGGTTCGCTTGGGGTCTTTGTACAGCACCTTGTTCACGTCAAAGTCGTCGAACAGCACGACGGTGGACGCCATGGCTGGTGGGGGAGAGGGAGACGGTTGGCGAAACGTCGAGGCGCCCCCCTTTTATACAGGCAGCTCCTCCTCGTCGGCCCAGCGAGGTCGTGTGGAAGCTTCGCCTTCTTCCACGTCATCCGTCATGTCGGCGGTGTCGAACTCGAAGTCCACGTCATGGTCTTCTGGAACCTTCGCGACGAGCGCGCAGAAAGTACGGAACGATTCCACGTCATCACTGCCTTTCATCCGCTTGACCTTTCGACACACGAGACGGACGTTCGACTTGGAGATCGCCAGACTGGGATCTATCAAGTCGATGACCGCCGACCGGCCAGGGACTTCCGCGTCCGGCCCGTGCGTCATCCCGATCCCCGTGATGGCGCACTTGCCCCCCTGGGCGTCCCAGATGTCCACCAGGTCGCGGACGAACAGGGAGGCGGACTGGGGACTTCTGCGCGCCTTTTTGCGCGCGCTGGCGAGGTTTCGAATGAGGTGGCGGAAGTAGCCTTCCTTGGACGCCTTGAACTTCCTGTTGTCCTCCGCGCGGCACTCCCGACACGGCCCGCGGATGCGGAGACTGCGGTTGTTGAACCCCTCGGGCGCCTTCTGCCGGCCGCAGGACGGGCACGCGATCAGCGCCGCCGACTCCATGGAGGATGGTACCATTGTCCGCCACTTTTTGTCGGCCGTTTTGTCAAAAATCCTAATAATGCGTCAATGAATGAGCTCAAATGTTGCGGCACAACTCATTTCATTAATACAATAAAAGACGCATATATAGAATTTAAGGACCGTGACCGGTGTCCATTGCCAAGCCACAAGGCAACTGGCCCACCATCAGGTAACGTGAAAAGGTGCACGCCGACCTCTTAAACAATGTCCAATGTCGGCTGCACACATTATCCCTACGTTAACTTAACACATAAAGTGTCTCCACTTGCACAACTGGCACACAAAATCCACTAGGCAATGATGCGAATATTCGGCACCAATATTCGACCCCACTATTGCGCGGCGCTAGGAGTTAGCCACCGCCAAATGGTACGAGATACTCACGCCCTACAAGCCGTACCATGCAACCACAAGGTAGAGCCGAATTAATCCTAACTTCGGCACCTAATATCTTTGTGCA
The DNA here is from genome assembly GCA_009746045.1 of Mesostigma viride. Taxonomy (NCBI): domain Eukaryota; kingdom Viridiplantae; phylum Streptophyta; class Mesostigmatophyceae; order Mesostigmatales; family Mesostigmataceae; genus Mesostigma; species Mesostigma viride. Next base: position 2,709,116 of record RPFO01000079.1, on the reverse strand, counting down.
TACTCAACTGTCCGTCATAAGAAAAGTACCGCCGGAAAGAACACGGCAAGCCCTACTCAGCCCTAATAATATCCTTGGCCAGAAAATACAGAAGATTGGCCACAACATAACATAGGCTGGCAAACGGGCACATCCAGGGTTTATACTAAAACCCTGACACCCCCCTTGCACGTTGCCAGTGCAGGGTCCAATGAACGTCAAGTCCCCCTCAACTAGGGTAGGGCTTGCCGGGTACAACATACCCCAGCAACCCCCCCTTACCCGGGAAGCCCCTCCCAAGGAACCATCCAGCAACACATTCACTGAAAAAATGCCATCCTGGTCATAACAACAAAGGTGCTACATGCCTGCGTCTCTTCCAAAATACATCCAGGCGTCCCTAGAGGTATAAACTGACAGCCCCAGCGTCCCAGGTCTGATGCAGAAACACAGCAATAAGTCACAACAACTACACTTGCCAGGAATAGCACACATGGGCAAACACTGCCCCATCAGGCTACCAATAGCCCTAAAATGGACCACCACGGTCCCAAGGCCTCCACGGCCCCACGCTGGCACGCCGTCGTGCCAACAAACTCCCGGGAGTGATCAGGTCCCGAGCATGGAAAGTCAACCAAGAACTTCCCCCAGAGCGCTCCCATAACAGGTTGGACTGATCCCAACCTCCAGACTGGCCAAAACACTAGGCTGCACATGCTAGTTTGCCTCGTCCATTCAAAAACACAGCTGACCACCAAGTTTGCATGCAAAGCAGGCGCGTACATCCCAAAGTAGGTCAATACAGACCACAGGCCACGTTAGGCCCCACAAATGTCGTCGCGAGCCAGTCTCATGTCAACACACCCCCCCTCAAGAAATAAGTGGGGGCAAATATTTTTGTCAGCTTTAAAATGTCACAAGCTCCCTTGGCTTAGAGCTTCTAAAATAACATGCAGCTCACTGGTACTCCTGACCAGCTTCAAAATCAAAAACCCACTGGCATAGCCAGCTTCAAAAGAGAGACCATGCTGGCACTCCTGGCCAACATCTTCATCGCCAACAAAAAGCCGGTAGGCAGGCAGTCCTCGTCGACAAAAAATGCTGGAAATTCCGCAGGCTGCGCCACCAAAAATGGCGATAATCCGTTGCGCTGGTTGCTCGCAAAATTCCAGCCGACGTCCGCTCCGAGCCACATGTTGATGCGCAGGTCACTGGTACAGAAAAAGAGAAAAAAGTCTGCACCCAGCTGGAACCAGAGCCTTGACCTCGCCATGCGGGGCTCAACGCCAGGCGGCGCCAGCCCACAGCAAACCCGAAACATGAAAGTTCCGCTGGCTTTGACACATATAACAACTCGCCTGCGTGGCTGCGCTGGCCCAGGCCTGTCGACCCATGAAATTTCTGCCCGTTCCGCCGAACTTCAAATTCAAAATGCTGCGACGTATGAATCCTCACGACATTGCTCACGAAATTACGTAACAACGCTGCCGCCATCAATTATATGCGCCGGCAGGGTAAAATGGCTTCATCATGGTCACAAGAATGTCGTTCAAAGTCGTCTCAAAGGTGGGGAACTTTCCCTCCCGATACCATGTCACAAATCCTAATAAATGCGTCAATGAATGAGCTCAAATGTTGCGGCACAACTCATTTCATTAATACAATAAAAGACGCATATATAGAATTTAAGGACCGTGACCGGTGTCCATTGCCAAGCCACAAGGCAACTGGCCCACCATCAGGTAACGTGAAAAGGTGCACGCCGACCTCTTAAACAATGTCCAATGTCGGCTGCACACATTATCCCTACGTTAACTTAACACATAAAGTGTCTCCACTTGCACAACTGGCACACAAAATCCACTAGGCAATGATGCGAATATTCGGCACCAATATTCGACCCCACTATTGCGCGGCGCTAGGAGTTAGCCACCGCCAAATGGTACGAGATACTCACGCCCTACAAGCCGTACCATGCAACCACAAGGTAGAGCCGAATTAATCCTAACTTCGGCACCTAATATCTTTGTGCATACTCAACTGTCCGTCATAAGAAAAGTACCGCCGGAAAGAACACGGCAAGCCCTACTCAGCCCTAATAATATCCTTGGCCAGAAAATACAGAAGATTGGCCACAACATAACATAGGCTGGCAAACGGGCACATCCAGGGTTTATACTAAAACCCTGACACGTTTTAGCCGCAGAAAATGGACTTGGAGTTGACGCCGATGCAGTGGCCCGCCGCTTTGGTGGCGGCCGCCTTCCTCCTGGGCGCCGGCTTCTTCTTCGCGGGGGCCCTCTTCTTCACGGCCTTGGCTCCGGACTTGTGAGCAGCCTTACGACGGACACGCTTTTGTGTGGCTGGTGGATGCGGTTTAAGTTCTTCCGATCTTACTTGGGCTAATTCCTTCATGTGTGACATGGTGAGTCGGGCCCATTTCCCAGCGCTTCCGTCTTTGTCAGCGATCAACATGAGTTTGAGCAAACCATTCGCAGCGGCGTGCGCTTTTTTTAGTGCTTCTTCATCAACGGCTCTGCGGACCTGGTTGGCGAGATTCTTGACGAACGGTTCTGCCTTTCTTGCGTTAGGTGCATCACTTTTCGATCCCTTGTAATGTCCTAACACTGTAACATCACCCCACAGATGCGGAAGATCCTTTTTTGAAAACTCAACAAGATCGTCTATAGAGTCCTCGAAACGCTTATTAACGACCTTGTTCAGTAATGGCATTGCTTCTTCTACAATTGCTCTCTCTTCATCTTCCAAACCCTTAAATTCCTTCGGCGCCGATTTTAATTCGTCGGTTATGCCCCCCCGCAATTTCTGGATTTGGTCCGCTTCGGTGTTTCGTCCTGCCTTTCGAAGTCTTGACTCTTCTTCGTGCAAGTACATATTTACCAGCTCGGCCCGGTATGGACTGTTATGTCCGTGAGCTGTAGCAACCAGATCTAACACTTGAGCTTTTGTCATTGGGTCACCAGCCGCCATGTTCTTTTTCATCCATTCAACGCCTACAAGCCTTTCTATGTTTGATATGGGAGCTCCACTAATAAATAACGCTTTCTTATCACTCGCTATGGATCCACCAGCTTCTTTGGCGATTTCTTTAGCCAAGTCTACGTCAATTACTTTACGAAGTTCTTTCTCCAACGTATGAGCGAACATATCCGCCGTTGTCTCCGGAAGGTGGTATTTGTCAGCTACCCTCTTCAAGGTTTCTTCCACCTTTTTCTTATCCTCATCCGTTTTGCCTTCTAATAGTTTTTCAATATCAAAAGAATCCGAAGGCTTGAATAACCCTTCGATATACCCATATTCGTGCCCAGTTCCCACTTCCTCCTGCTGCCTCAACCCGCCCCACAGAACGCCCGGGCCGAACACCTTGTCCCCTCTCAGCGCGTTCCCGTCCCTCGACGAACCGGGCACGCCGGGAGACGGGTCCTCGCTCCTCCCCGCCTTCGTGTACGGGTTCAAGGCCCCCGCAATGCGTTCCGCGCGCATCCTGTGAGCGCTGTTCAGCGAGTGCTGGACCACCTGGCAGCACGCCGCCTGGTGGGGGGTGCGAGCCTGCCCGCCGAAATGCGTCCACGGGTTCTGCATCTGACCGCCAAAGTACACGTTCGCGTTCCCCCCGCCGCCCGGCGGTCCTTGGCGTCTCACCGGGCCGCGAGGGTACACGTTGTTCACGAACATCGGAGGCATGCCTCTCCCCCCGCCCCCCCGCCCAGCCCCCTCCGGAGGCCAGTCGTCCCCGCCTGCCTCGTTCGCGAACGCCCGCCCGGCGCGCACGCCCAGATCCCTAAAGTCCTCGTTCCCGAATTTCTTGTTGAACTCGGGCGTGTGTTGCAACATCGCGACTCTCTGCGTCGTGTTCGTGGCCCGCGAAATGATCTCGCAAAGGTACTCCTTGGGGATCCGGAACAGCACGTCTTTGGACGTCTTCGTCAACATGAACGCCACGTGGACGAGACGTTCGTGCGCGTCCGGACTGCCCTGAAGCGCCTGTTTGCACATGTTCATGAGCATGCGGCCGACGACCTCGTCGCCCACGAGGATGCACAGCGTCGGCGTGGGGGTCTTCTTCACGAACGCGGCCGGCAGGTCCTTGTACAGGGTGGCCACGAGCCGTTCGATCTGCTCCCTCGTGAGCGTCTTGCCGATCCCGCTCGCGCACGATCCGACGCTCCCTCGGACCCAGCCCATCGCCTTCTTCCCGACGTTCGCCGTGCCGGAAAGTAGTTTGTAGAGTATGTTTCCCGGAAGTCTGTCCTCCGGCGGGTACGGCCAATACGGATCCATCATATAATGGAGACGACACTTTTTTTTGCCGCGTCACGGTCCCCCGACCGCGCCGGGGCCGTGCACGGACCTGAAATTCGGGTACACGACCGTCGACGGCACGTCGCCGTTGTACTCGGCCGGAAAATACGCCGGGAGAGACATGTCCGTATCCCCCGGCGTCAGAGATTCTCCAGGTACTCGCGCGTACGTACGGTATGACGGCACGCTCGAAGTCAGTGGACGGGCATTTGTTCCCAAGTACGGTACAGTTCGGGATCTCTGTTCCGTACCCGCCCCGCATCTCGATTGAAGATTCTCGATCAACGAGATCAGCGCCTCGAGATCTTCCCTCCGCAGCACCACCATTCCGTACTCGCTCGCGGTGGACTCGGATACCGGTTGAAACGGTCTCGGGACGGGAGGCACGCGTTCGAAATCCGTTTCGATCGCGTTTGCGAATCCCGGGACCGCGTATTTCGCGAATTCGTTTTCGTACTGAAACTTCCGTACGCCGCTATCCCCTCCCTCCGTGTACCGAAGATATCTTCCGAGACTCATAGTACAATTATCTGACATTAACCCATAGTCCGGGAATGGGTTTCTGGCATTTTTAGACCCCTGAAAATGGAAAAAATCATAACTCATAGGCCACTACTCCAAATACCCCCAACCAAGGTGCTAGGAGTATCTACACTTCAAGGGCTTTCAGAATATGCAATAATATCCCGAGTCCATTCAGTGCATTGCAAGATATTTACTGCCAAAGTTGGACAAAAGACGATCATTTTCAGGCAAGGGAAATCCCCTTAGTAGTTTACCCCTGCAGGGAGGGTTCTAAAAAATTATTCTGGGGTTGGACAATGTCAATAGATAGTGCCACCATGCTTTCCTTGGGTCAGACCGCACGGATAGCCCATCTGACCTATATAATGCGCTCACTTACGTGTGTGGGTTACGCGCCCGTAAGCAGCCATCCATGAAATGCCACACACTTATGCATTGTATACAGCCACATAGGACTGTAAAAAGTGCTGGGAAACAAAGAAGTGCTAAACCAGCACTAACGGAATGGCATCCTCCAAAGAAACACCACAAACTGAGCAGATTTGGGGCTAATAGCACTCATACAGCAGGCATGGAAACCTGCTGCAAGAGGCACTGATACACTCGTGTAAAATGGATGTATAAACGACAGATTCCCGTGCAAACGACATGCAAACACGTTGCCGTACCTGGCTTGATCACGACCTTTCCGGGTTCTGCTGGCCGGGACCCTCATATCTCACACTGGCTAATGCTTTCCAGTCATAGGCCGCCATAGCCGCATAATGCATGCATCCGACATGATTACCAGGTTGATGTTCTGTGCAAAGATGACCTATAAACGCATCCGAATTCACAGGGACGCTGCTGCGGATGTCCCGTACCAAAACTGGGTGCTCGGGCTGACGCAGACTGCCGGGCCATAAGAAGAAAATCGAAATATGGCATCCCATTACTCATCTGGTACTGACGACCAAGAAAGCAGTAATGTCCTACCTGTATTTTACCAATGCTATACATCTGGCCACCCCTGACCTACGAAAATCACGCATCATCATTCTGAGCAACATTCTGAACCATTACAAGCCGCGAGACGCAAAATTTCCTTGATAACGGCACGCTAGCAGCCATATCTCGTTACGCGCGCGCGCGAGTGAAAATTTCCCGCCAAAGTCACGTGATACTGTCTCAATACACGTTGTATTTACCAGGCTATGGCGAATATTACCCCCAAACCTATGCATCACCTTCGTCCTTAAGTGTTCCCAGACCCACCGGACCACTGACATCCGTCACAGGTGGCGCGGCGCTCTGGGAATTGAGCGCCGCGCCACCGGGAGTCAAACAGTGCGATATATCGCACTGTTTCCGGACTAAGGGTTAATTTCGTACGTTACGAAATTGTAACGGACGTTCGTACCGTTACGACACTAATTTCGTACGTTACGAAATGGTAACGGACGTTCGTACCGTTCCGACACGAACTTTGTACCGGTTCGCGTCCTTCGGAATGTCGAAACGCATAACGAACCGTTACGACTTTCCGTTACGATACCGATTCGTCTCCGATTTCCATAATTTACGGCTTGTTAAAGGGCATGGGGTTATTATTATGGGGACTTAAATTAATAATTCGTAGGTGGTGAATCATTGCCGACTTAAGCGTCAGGAGCCAGGAAAATTATTTATTACGTCCATTTGGTGTGGCTTTCGATGGCTACCTCAAGGTAGCGTGAACATTGGTAATTATGGTAGGTGAGTGGTGGCGGCGGCCCTGGTATGCGCATGGGCCGACAATGGGTCGATAACGACAGCTGGTATGTTGGAACATGGTGCATGCGCATGCATGACTCGGTACGGCATGGTATGACATGCACATGACACAATACTATAATCTGGTGAAGATAGTGACCAATGGTCCTAGTGCCATTGTACAACTTGGCACATAGTCATAGTGTCCGTTCACGTAGGACAAATCCCACTTAGGTACTACTATCCGAGCATATCTATTTGTTAATTAGGGCTCGAATACAGTTGCCCGTATTATAGATTTCTGCACGGTCAGCATAATGGGCATATTCAAGACAGGATTCTTGACACCCTCCTTGCACATGATGCTGTCTATAAATACAAATGCTAGATCCTGGGCGAGGGTAGTCGGGTACCTAAGTGGATTCCCTCCTTACACGACACCCTGGTCTTGATATAAAACAGCAAGAAAAATGAGGGCAAGGTTGTGTAGCCCCATATTGTCACATGGAGTGCGCCACACGAGGGTGGAGCCAAACTGGAAACAGGCTCTTAAACTGTAAAGACTGGTTGCTCAGTGTTGAGGCTGGATGCAGACTGTAGCCGGTACTGGTTGATGCCAGGGTTGCAGCTGGAAACGTTGAGTACTGTACTGGTAGCTGCTGGTAAACCGGTGACGTCAGCTGTTGTGTGTGCACACACGATCTATGCTGTGTGTGGGTACAGTGTCTTGTGTGGTGCTGGTAGTGCTACTTTGACTTGTTTGCCAACAGGTTTTGATGCAACTTACTGCAACTACTACAAGGTGAACTGTGACGTGAGGATGTAGAGCTGGTTGCTGGACTGCTACTTGCTAGCTAGACAAGTGCGTGCAGCTGACTGCAGCTACTATCTACTCTACGCCTGTGGTGGAGAGTCATGCATGTGCTGCTGGGTGCTACTACTTCTCCTTGCTGGCTAGGCAAGTGTGGGTAGCTGCCTGCATGGACTATGCAGTGTACTCTGTTCCTGCTGGTGTTGCCTGCTGTGCTTGTTGATGCCAGTGTGATGGTGCTGATGGGACTGTGCTGTTACTGCTGCTTACATTATGGGGCAACTGGTTGCTAGTGGGTGTCTAGTGCTGGCACGTGATAATGCAACTAGCTGTTACTGCTGCTAGTGGTGCCTGCAACTAGTTAAATGTGACTGAATTATAAAACTGCAACTAGTGCTGAAAACAACGTGGGGGCTAGTGAGCACCCTCCTTAGTGTGGTGTGCAGCTGTGTCAGCAGGCTGGCCTTGAGAGCAGGACCCAGGGAATGTTCCCCTTTTTCTTGGAAACTTGGAGCATGGCAGGCTCTGGGCTCTTGAAGTGATGACCGTTTAAAAAGAATTCCGGTTTAAAAGAATGCGCCCAAAAGAATGTTGATGCCACGCGAAATGGTGCCGGTACAAAAGAAAGACCGGTTCTCATGAAAAATTCTTGAGGTAAACAGCTCCGCCGATTTCTCGTCGATGCTCACAGCTCGCGCGGCTCAGTGGGAGCCCGTCAGTGACCCCGCGCCGATTGAACGCACTGCACTCGGCCAAAAATGTGCTGCCAGGTAGAAAATCACTGGCGCTGCCTGGAACCAGAGCCGGCACCTTTTGAGTGCCAGGCTTCAGTGCCGACGTCCCCATCACCGAAATGTTGGCGTTTGATCAGTTTCGGGCATATATAAGTATAAAAGCGTAGATCTGGCCTGCGCACCGGAGCTTGGGAAATTCTTGACGGATTTTAGCGACGGTAGGTGTCACCCCGAATATTTGGTGTTACCACACATTGAAGTAAGTCGATTGAAAGCCTTGAATTTCACGGTAGCATCTGCGCCATAATCATGGTCGTATCAAGTACAAGAATTCGACCAAGCTGCTCCGTATATGAAAATATAAACTATGATCAAGGCGCTCAATAAAATGTGAGCTGCCGCTTAGAGGTTGGTTAATTCCGTTGAAAGATCTTGCCCCGGACCTCCGATGCCATGTTAAGGGGACGGGACACATCGGAATTTTTTGGCGCCAAAAAATTCGCGCCGGTACCCCCGGATCGTGAAATTGTGGTGCACAATGTGCCCACCTCGTGCGGAGGTGGCCATGGCGACGTGCGTTTCGTAAAAATTTCCCTAATCGGCCAGGCGACAAGCGAAAAATGTACGCCGGTGGTTTTAAACGATGTACTAGTATGATGTTTCATAGCCAGATATGCACAATTTGAAAAGTCGGTGCCTTTCTTAATCCAGATTTGCACGGGGGTCTAATCCGAAAATCTGGCCGCATATATTAATTTAGAATGCGTGCCTGCGACGGTAGAATTTAAGATTTGTGGGTTATATTGATGCAGGAAGAAGCGTTTAGTAATGGAAACCGTGAAAACATCCTAAGCGGCTTCGATCTGCGGCCATTTCCCGTCATTTCTGAAATGATATCGTTCAGGCCTGCGCGATCCGCGGTCAAGCCATCCATGGCTGGCTGGCTGTCTCGCGCGCCTGGGTAGGAAATAAAGCCGGCCGTGGTACGTTCATTTGCCGCATGTCACCGCCCAGTCTGTTTGCGCTCTAAACGTGCCTGGCATGAAGCTTTGGCGCCGATTCTGGGTGTTCTTGCTATTTTGTTCGCCACTTGTTGCAGTTGCGCTATCTGATTTTCCGCAGGTTTCAATGTTTTGCCTTATGCTGCGTATGCCATGCTTCTTAAAGCTAGCAAGAGTTGATTGGGCAGTTTTGCGGCTCTGCTACACTTTGTTTTATGGAGTTTTTCATATTGTTGACATTGTATATTGCGTAGTCAAGGACCCTAGCTGCCTGGGAGCGGCATCAACGTTGCAAGGAGCTGGCGAGCTCATAAACGCTTGTCTTGGCTCTTCAGCCTGCTGGAAAACAAGGTGTGAAGTTGTAGGGAAGGTGAGCATGTGTGATATAGTTATCTCCTTCCTATATGTTTTGCTTCCATTAAACATGGCTGGGGCTTCCTAGATGATAAGGATCAGGTGCTTATTATGACAATATAAAAGGATGGCCCTTTTATCCTTTAGCATCATGACTGGGTATTAGCTATGAGGTGATTCCCGCAAGTGGTCATGCCTGCTTGCGTAATGATTTAAGAGTCGGTGGATGTCTTCTTCAAGCTTCTAGCATTTGCTTTACGTGCTTCTGCCCAATTTGCAGGGGGCAAGCTTAGGAATGTGCTTATGGTGTCCCTCATGCCACGGTGTACCAAGCATGCAGGGTGGCAGCTATAACATGATGTACTAAGGGCAAACTAGCTCAGAATGACCTGGGATTTTGTGGCAAGCTTTTTAACATCATAAATGAATTAATTTGACTTGGTTTGGCCCAGTTGGTGGTGGGCTAGGGTGTAATAGGTCTGTTGTTTGTGCTCATAAGCGGGATTTTCTGTCATTTTTTTTTTGCATGTTTACACCCATCAACATGAGTAAACGTGCTCAGAATGAGCTCAAACTTTGTGAGAGTGAAATTCCCACCCTAGGCCTAGTATAAATGTCATCACTGAAATTTTTGCATGTGTCTACTATTTGATTTTTTTTTTTAGGACCAAAAAAATACGTGTTTTGGGCTAAACCCCATCAAACAGTCTAAACGTGCTTATTTTGTGGTCCTGAGTAGCCAGATTTATTTGCAAGGGTGGGGATTTTAGGAAAATATGTGGTTTGGTCACTTTTGGTTTGCCCAGTCTCCCTGGAAAAATCGGCCAAAAATAGCGTCTTTTTCTATTTTTAGCTCATAACTGGGTCAAGCTGGGGGGTAGTACCACCCCCAAGTGGCTGGAATTTTTTTTTTTTCACATATTTATGGTTCCCAAGCATAACTGGATTTTTATCCCATGCACAGGTCTGTTTTCCAGAAAAGTGCACTTTCAATGTGTCCCGTCCTTAAGGACTATGTAATGGGCCTTGGGTCTTCATGGAATGGACCCTGCAAGGGCAGCCCAAGTGTTGGCTCTCACAGGTTGCTGTACATTTGTATATATTCTCTGTAACCAACCTGTTGCATGCTAATAAAATCCCTGGTTGTGTGACCATGTTGGACGTGGTTGCCAGGGGCCTCACTATGGGTTATACTCCTTTATAATAAAACATAATCTTGTTATTGTCATGTCTTGTTGTTTGTGATGCTCAGTTCCAGGAGCTGATCCAAACCTGGAGGAGATGGGGTGGGGTTCGATTCCCCAGCTGACCTCAGCCTGGCATGTATGAATCCTGAGTTCATCCCTCAGTGAGGACATGGGCTCCCCATGTGTTGGCTAACATTTGTCAGGGCTCTCTCAGTCTTTGGAAGGATTTAAAAGATAAAGGAGGCTCCGTGGCGGGCGCCATATGAACGGGCGCCTGTGATAACTGGATGACCAGGAACTCACAATAGTACGTTCATGGACTCCTCTATCCAAACTCCTCTGACTAAGTGAAGACCTAACTTTAATCTACACCAGGTTCCCAAAGAAAGGGTTGGGATGTCATGTGGGTCAGAGGGCAACCTTTGAACCAATGAGCAGGCCTAGCTAATATTTGGAGGCACCTCAGGTTCCAAAAGAAAAGGCAGGTCTGGTCTCTGGGAGGGATCAGATGTCTGAAGGCTTGTGGGGACAGTGGCTGATAGGTTCTCAGGCTGGTCCAAGCTCCAAAACAAGAAAGGGTTGGAGTTAGCATATTGGGGCACCAATGTGCTAGATGGATGCAGGTTGAGGAGACCTTTCCAACGCCGTGTCAACCGCCTAGAACAGACAAGGGACTAGAAAGTTATCAAGTCCCGAAGTACTGCCGACCGGTGGGCGAGGGCGGGGCACGCTCAGGGCATAGTGGACAGGACACGTGGCAGGCCGTGCCTGCACAGGCTTAGCCTGTACACTCACGTGACTGGGACACAGTGTACTGAGGGCTCAACGGTACTGTGGCTAGTAGAAGCCAGTAACCAGCCAGCAGGTCTGCAAGGATGTAAGTCCTTGCAGGACTGTGGCAGGTCCTGTGCTGTCCTAGACACAGGATAGCCAGAGATTCCTGTATGCTGCCTGCAACAAGGATGCAGGGCAGCGATACGAGGCTCTGGCAATGTAGCGTTGCCCAGCGTTGCTCATGACCGAGGAACAAGGATGGAACGAGGTTGCATATAGCTCGAGGCTCAACGAGGCAACGAGCGTCTTCACACACGAACCTTGGTCGTCACGACGAGTGGCGAGCCTATCGAGGGTCGTAGGCCTGGTGTGAGGATAAAGGTTGCTAGCCAGCAGCCTAGGGTCATTCCAGCCGGCAAGGACCAGGAGCTCACAAGCTCTGCTGACGAGTTGCTGCGCAAATGTCCCATTCCTCGACGGGCTGCCACCGTGCCCAGCGTATCCACTCGGCGGCGGAGACGAACACCATGAAAACGAACACCAACACGAGCGGCGTGGACATGTTTCACGCATACTAGAGTATCAGGAGATATTCTCCCCCCCCATCCGGCTGAGTATCTCGACTCTCGCGGCCGCTCGAAGCAGAGGGGGGACGTTGTTCATGACGTAGTTCTCGACGCCCTTGGAAGTCTTCGGAAGAGGGGGTCCGGAAGCCAGGACTTCGTTCAACGACTCTCTCTCTTCGCGCCTAAACTCTTCAGGAAGTTCTCGAAGAACTGCGCACATCTTGGCCTTGCAAACGCCGTCGGACACGAGATGGAACCACGCATTGTGCCACGCGGCGTCTCGCGAAAGAACGTACACCGTGTCGTTCTGTCCGTCGATCTCCTTATTCGCGACCCGCCTCCCGAGATCGTAGTAAAAGAGCGTGTCCGCCGCCTCCTTGATCATGGAGTCCGATCTCATCACCTCGCACCCCGGCGGGACCGGACCCTCGTACGCCTGCCCGCAGTAACCGATCACCGTGCACCGGGCCGTGTCGATGCAACACGCGTCCTTCGCGCATTGATCGAGGTCCACAAACACCCATACACGCGGCATACTATACGTTATGATTGCGGCCGAAAAAAAAAAGGAAATCGCCAGCGCACGAATCACGCCTCCGAAAACGCGATCTCGCCGTCCGCGCACGCCTTCCACAACTTCCGCTTGTTCTCGACGGTGTTGTCGAGCGATTGGGCGGCCAGCTGTCTGAGCGTCCAATCTCCGGCCTTCTTGAGGACGTCTTTGTACGCGATGGACGGACGGACGTCCGTCTTCACGGCCTTCTTCTTGCCGGGGTTCTCCTCGTCGTCCACCATCTGGAACGAGTCGGGGTTCAGCTGGACGTACAGCTTCTTCGTCATGTCCACCCATTCGGTCACGTGCCCGTGGGCCTTCTGCCCGGCCTCGTGCTTGGACCGCGACACGTACTCCCCCGTCTTCTCGTTCTTGATGAGGTCGTCCTTCCTCAGACGGTTGGTGGTCATCATGGCGGAGTCGTGGAAGACCTGGGACTTGCTCCCGTATCTGTGGATCGGCATGGGAACGGCTTTACGATACCCCCCTAATTTTTTGTTCGTCACGGGAACGCGCACCTTTATCGAACCGTAGCGTGTGACCATGATTCTGTTCTCCGCGGTGTGCGCGATCGTGTCCGCTTACTTGTTTTGGACGGCCTTGCGACCGGCCGAAGAGCCGGAGGAGGAGGAGGACGGGAACATCGACAGCAGCGAGGAGTAGACGGACGGGATGGCGACCACCTCGTCGTCCGTGATCGAGAGATCCTCGTTCGACCGCAGCGCCCCTAGCGGGTCCTTCTTGTCCTTCACGACGGCCGCGATGAACTTTCTGGTCGCCGCGGCCGGATCCTTCTCCAGGGCTTTCCGGACAGGCGCCATGTTGTTGTTTTTCTCCGCCCTCTTCGCCTCCCGCTCCTTGACGTACTCCATCCTGGCCTTCTCGTTGTCCGCCTGACGCTTGGCCGCTTTCTCGTTTTGTCTCTGCACGGCCCCCCTCTCCGGCCTGATCCTGTTGATCAAGACCCTGTGTTTCGCCTTGTCCTTGTCGAGAACGACGCTCACCCACGGGTCGTGTTTGCTGTCCCCCGCCTCGGGGTCGTCCGCGATCGTGGCGTTCTGCCACTTCTTCGCTCCGATGAGCCCCACGCGGACTCGCTCCCCGGGACGGTACTCCCACGCCCGTTTCTGTCTGCAGCCGGTCACGACTCGCGAACCGGGCTCGCGCACGCTCTCCGTGAGTCGTTCCTTCGCGATCGTCCTGCGGTGGTCGGCGTCCGCCGTGTCCCTTCTGCACGTCTTCGTGACCGGGATCTTCTTGTCCATGCCTTCTCGATACTCCTTTCCGGGATAATTCTCATCGATGTCTTCGGCTCTCGAGTAGTCGCGGTACAGCTCCGGATGCCGCAGGGACTCGGCGCGAGTCCGGACTTTGGACGGATCTTCGTACTTCCCATCCACGAACTGGGCCATGCATCCTCGTCTCGGCGGTATGAGGACATCTGCCTCGGTGGAGGAAGGCAACGCGGTGACGGCCCCCTTGATGGGGAGAGGCACCACGTTTTTGTCGATGGACCGGTACCCCGAACACAGCATGAAGTTCTTGATGGCGTGCGGCCGTATCAGCACGTGGAACGCGTTTATGATCACGTAGGACAAGTTCAGCCTCGTTCGGGGCACTCGGGACGCCTCCCTGCGTATGAACGTCTTCGCGGTGTTGAACGACAATTCGATAGGGTTGTACTCGGGCGAGTACGGCGGCAGGAACAGCAGCGCCGGCTTTCGCGTGGCGTAACTCTGACGGGTGGGGGGATGCAACACCCCGTCCCCCCTCCCCTCTTTCGCAGCAGAGTGGCGAACTCGCTGAGCTCGCCTTCCGGGAACACGGGGTCGGCCAGGACGGCGTTCTTCTGCCGCTCGTCGTCGGGGGGCTTTCCGTGGACCGACGCGCCGTCCATCACGAGGGTCTTTCCCTGCACAAAGCCGTCCGGCAGCGCCTCCAGAAACCACCGAAACAGACTCTTCGAGACTTTCATGGGCGGCGCGCCCGAGTTTTTGTCCGCGAACTGACTTCGAGAAATCTGGATGGGCAACACGGTTTCGCGTTTGAAACGGATCACTTTGCCCAGCTTCTTCCACTGCTCGTGGGCGACCTTCGTCCCGCTGAAACTGGCGTCCGCCTTGGGAGGGTCGCCGTACTCCAACTTTCCGCCGTCCATCTCTTTCAGGTTCCCTTCCATCCACTTCGGGTCCCCGCGGCAGTGGTGCACGATGAACCAGATGTGGGCGGCCACGTCCAGCCCGTGCATGTCCGTCTTGGCCCCCGCGACATCGTTGACCCTCCAGATCACGTTCAGCGCGGCGTAGATCGCCCGCGCAAGTCGGTAGTCCGGGTCGATGTTCCTCTCCTTTCTGCTGACATACTCGCGGTCGTACAGATACGAGTCGTCCGCGTCCGAGGAGAACAGTTTGTCCAACTGGGCGTACCGCGGATTCTCGTTATTCCCGAACAGGTCGCGCAGTATCTCGGCGTAGGAGCTCTTCCCGAAAACGGCCACCAGCTTGTCCACCATCATCTGAACCCCGCCCTGGATGTCCTGGTCGTCGTCGCGCGTGCCCGCCTTGTCGGGGTACGGAAGGAGTTTGCGGCGGGCCTCCTCCACGGTCCGCGAAAGCAGGTTGTGAACCTCTATGCGGTCGTCTCCCACTCGGAGAAAGGGGGTCTCGTTCACGTACGTGATTCCGGGGGGGATGAACGCGTGCCCCTTCTTGGCGGGCTGTATGTCGTCACCGAACGTGCGTTGGCGGACGCTGTAGTTGTGCTTCTTGATGTACTCCAGCATGACGTAATCGTGCGCGGCCAGACGGACGACGAACTGGATCTGGGACTCGGGCGTTTTCAACGTGGAATCGTTCATGATCATGTTCCCGATCGTCTTTCCCAGCCTCTTGTCGTTCTTCACGACGAACTGGGTCGCCGGGTCCGGTAAAAACTGCCAGAAGGTGTTCTCCATTTCCAAGTGCCCGAACGCGCGTCTGTCGAGGCAGAGACACGCCTTTCCTTCGACGGTCTTCTGCTGCCAGAAGTTGGTCGGCAGCTCCTTCTGCAGGTCCGCCCTCTGCTCCTTCTCCGAGAGGAGGAACCCGTCGTAGTCGCCGTCGACGATGAAGGCGTGAAAGTCGGACGACGGGTCTTCTTTGCGCTGAACGAACGTGGACATGAGCGCGTCTTTGACCCGACTCAGTTTCATGTCGGACGGATCCGATACCGGGTCTTTCTTCCTGCACCACGAGCCGATGACAAGCATCATCCCTTCCCACCAGGGTTCGGACCGCAGGAGTTCCGCGACCGCTTGTTCCGCCGGGCTTTTGGCGGGGTTCTGGTTGCTGATTCGAACGGGGATGGGGGGGAAAATGCGCAGGAAGAAGGCCGGCCTGAGCTCCCCCTTCTCGTTTTCCGGCCAGCGCATCGCGGCGAACACGGTCGTCTTCGACGCCCGCTGTTCTCGCCTCCTGAGCTGCGCCTTTTCGCCGGGCTTCGTCCACGCGCGGATGGGGGCCATGTTCATGACCACGTGAAATTCGTCCACGAACACGCAGTCCTCGGCGAAAAGGAGCGACTGCACGCTCACGAAGTCCTTCTTGGCGGCCACGACCGCTTGCATGTCCTTCTCCTGGTAGTCGTAGTGGATGGTCTTGTACGACAAGTTGTGATCCTCGCGGGCTTTCTTCACGTGTCTCTCCTCGAATCGGAACTTCGAGAAGTCGCTTCCTAGCACTTCCTTCGCGGCGACCCGGACCTCGTTGAACGCCCTGATCAGTTCCTCCTGCCTCGTCGCGGCGTGTTTGTCGTCCTTCACCTTCTTCGCCACCTGTCTGCGGTTGACGTTATCGAGCAGATCTATTCCGAATCGCGCGCTCTCGTTGAACTTGTTCAGCACCCTCACTATGTCGGAAGCCGTGTATTGGGGCACGAACTGAGTTTGCAAGTTCGCTATGAGAGTAGAAATCCTGTCCCAATTTTTCTCTCCTTTGAATTCCGAAATAATATCAAATTTACTCGTCTTTGGGCCGGACGAGAACGGTTTCAATTGAGATTTCGCGAACATGTCCTCTTTCGTGTAGTCGATGTTCGACTTCATGTCCTCCTTCCACTTCGCGTGGTACTTCGAGGCCGTCTTCCGGTCCACCTGAAAGTGCCTGGCCACCGAGGAGATGGTCATCCCGCTGTCCTCTTGCATGGCCCTCTCGACCATCAGGGCGATCCGCTCCCTCAGCTCGATCCCGTGGGCCTTCCCCTGCTGGTGTTTGACGCGTACTTCCTTGCCGCCCTTTTCATCCTCCATCCCATTTCGTACCATACTCACACGTCAATTTTTGTCCTAAAAACGCGCGCGTTGGGCCAGGTCCGGCCTTGGGACGGTCACGAACCGCGTCACGTCCGTCTCCGTGGGGGACTCGGCGATGGACTGGAACGTGTTCCGCATCCGGACGCACGGCGCCTGGTGCCGCACGGTCTCGAAATCCCTCCCTACCGAAAAGTTCGCGTACGGGTTGGTCTCGTCGTCGGTGACCGCGAAAACGTCCGGCTTCTTCGTGAACATCGTGTCGACGGTGTACGCCGCGTGCGACAGGAGGATGATCACGAACCCGGCTATGACGGCCCGGACCGACCACAACACCGTGCCTCCCACGAGCATGACGTACATGCCGAACCGTTTGGCGGCGACGCAGCGCTCCACGAGAGTGGCGCCGGGGACGAAGGGCCAGAAACACAGCGGGTCATCGAAAATGCTCTCGAAGATGTACATCCCTCTTTATACTAACCACTGTAAACTTATTTTGTGATCGCCGGGATATCCGCGGTGTTGGACGCGATCTTGGACACCCCGGACATCACCTCGCTGATCAGGTTGGAGGGGTCCGCCTGGCCGTTCTCGAATTTGTCGACGAGGTCCCGCGCGAGCGCCTCGGCCTGGCGCAGGATGTCTTCGGGGATGCTCTTCACGCCCATCCCGATCATGGTCAGAGTGGAGAGGTACTGCCATATGGCGTCCTTGGTACCCTGCGGCGCCCCCGCCCAGTGCTTCTGGATGTCCACCTCCTTCAGGTACGGCACGGACTGCGCGGCGTCCCCGAACAGCGCCTCGTCCTGATTCGAGATCAGCGAGAGGTGCGGCTCGATCGACTCCATGAATGTCTCGAGCGGCAGCCGGACGTTGGCCTTGGTCGCGAGCTTCAGGGCGGTCTGCACGCCGACGATGGACTTCTCGTCCGGGAACGCCAGCGCCAGCTCCTCGAGGAACATCGCCAGCATGTTGTTGAAGGCCTGCACCGCCGACATGATCTGTAGTATCATCATTCCTTCGAAAAATTATTTACGCGTTCAAAACGAACCGCATTATTTCAGCGAAGTTGTATATGGAATGGAGGTCAAGGTGCGACTCGATAGCAAGATTCACGCGTGGAAGTTCCCGAACTCCATGATCCAGAGCGTGATGAGCAACCTGGGCGAGGACGCCGAGACGTGCAAACGCATCATCAAGAACATCGTGGTGCGTCTGGCGAGCGTGCTCGAGTCGAAGGAGCTTCACGGGACCGTCACGGACGTGGAGGTCATCTGTCTCATGCACATACGCCAGCAGGAGAACTTGCCCGAGGGCATCAGGAAGGCCGCGACCGAAGTGCTCACCGCCTGGAAGGACGCCGAGGACAGCATATCTCCGGAGGCCAGGAGGGGTCTGCGGGTGTCCGAACGCATGATCCCGATCCTGCTATCGTGTCAGAACCGCGACGAGTTCGAGAAGTACTTCACGCAGGTCATTTATCCGAACATCGAGGACACGCACGTCGCGTCCATCATCAAGTTCTTCAACGTGTTGGGAGAGTGGGTGTTGCGCGACGACCCCCCTGTCAAGGAGGACAGCCATTACATCGAGAAGTACCTCCTCCGCATCTTCACGAACCACGTCGTCCCCTTCCTGGCGGTCAAGAAGAAGGAGGTCGTCGCGAAGAGGTTCAACACGGCCGCCGAGGTCATGAAGGAATACGTGTAGCCAGCTCGTCTCGGTGTCGGGGTTTATTTCGGGGACATATAGTGACAATTCGATGAGCGGCGCTCCTCTGAACCAAGCGTACAGTTTCACTCCGTCCGGCGAGTCCGTGTCCGCTCACTCCGGATTGCCGCAGCCGCATGCAGAGCAGGCCCCGCCCCCTTTCATGCACCCGGAGAGCAACGGGCGCGAGCCCATCCACATCCCCGGGCCTCTGACCATCCCCCCTCCCACTCACAACGCGCCGCCCCCTCAGCAGTGACGTCCACCCGCACCCAAACATGCACACCATGATGCCGCCGCCCCCCCCCCAGCAGCCGCGCAGACAGGTACTGGAACCGCCCCCGTCGGCGCCGTCGATGGGGATCGAGGCGCGCATGCGGCAGATCGCCGCCGAGGAGGCAAGGGGGAACGTGATCATGTACATGGTGATAGGCGCCGGCCTGGCGTTCATACTCGGGTACCTGTACAACAACCGGTCGGTGTTCGCGGGGCCGCCGGTGCGGTACATGGACCCGGCCGCCCAGGTGGCCGGCTCGTTAGGAAGGATGTGATTTTTTTTATCGACACATAGTATTATAGCGAACGAAGATGTCTCTCTGCGAGAACATGGGTGCCTCGAGGCTGCGGAAGCTGTCCGTCAACGAGCTGTGGAGTGACGAGAACGTCTCCGCCGCGCTTCAGGATCTCAGGGTGTACGGATGGGACAAGATCGACCTGATTCCCAACCGTTCCTCGGGCAACGACATCACGAACCTGGTGCGCGACACGACCAACAAGGTCACCGTGTATGGCGACCTGTCGGTCATGGGCGCCTTCTCCGCGGGCGGGTCGGACGGGGCCACGATCGGGGACGTGAACCTCGCCACTCTGACCTACAACAAGGACGCGGACACGGCCGAGCTGAGCAATGGCGCCGTCCGTTCGATGGCCAACCACCTGCTGCTCAAGGGCCAGACCACCGCGCACGAGGTCATCGTGGACCACTCTCGCCTGGTGGCGCACAAGGCCGCGAAGACTTCCGCCAACTCCGAGCCGGACGCATTCTCGGTCCGCGGTGACAACGGGAACGACAACCAGGAGGTGCTCATGGGCATGGTGTACGCCACCGGCCACACTTCGGGCGGCCAGACGGGAACCACCGCCTGGAGGGGCGTGATGGACAGCGAGGCCAACGATATGGAGATGGTGTCCGACTCCCAGCTGCGTCTGTCCGCGGACGGGTCGGCGACCGGCGTCGTCCGCCTCGCGGCCGGTTCGGCGGTCGAGATCTGTCCTTCCGTCGGCTCGAACCGCGGCCAGGACCCGAACTCCAAGCTGTCGATCGCATACTCCACCACCACCTACAACACGAATCCGGACGAGTGCACCAAGATCTCCGCGGTGTCTCTGGGCGGCGCGGCGAACACCGGCGAGCACATTTGGATCACCGGTGACACGAACGTCGCCAACTCCAGCGTGACGGTCGAGGAGGTCAAGTTCGTCAACTCGTCTCTGTCGACCACCAACGCGGTCCTCGCTCTGGACGCCGCCACCTCCGTCAACGTCACCAGCGACCTTATCCTCACCAACACCGCGGGGACCGCCGGGTCCATCACCTCCTCCGCGGGCGCCCTGAACCTCACCTCCGCGTCCGGCGACGTCAACGTCGCCAGCGTCAAGGTGAACGGTTCCGCCGTCTCCACTGCCAACGCGGTCCTCTCCCTGGACGCCGCGACCTCCGTGGACGTCACCAGCGACCTTATTCTGACGAACACGGCCGGCACCGCGGGCAGCGTGACCACTTCCACCGGCGCGCTCAACCTGACTTCCGCGTCCGGCGACGTGAACGTCGCCAGTGTGAAGGTGAACGGTTCGGCCGTGTCCACCGCCAACGCGATCCTGTCGATCGACGCCGCCACCTCCGTGAACGTGACAAGCGACCTTATCCTGACGAACTCCGCGAACACCGCCGGCAGCGTGACCAGTTCGACCGGCACGCTCAACCTGACCGCCGCGTCCGGCGTAGTCAACGTGGACAACGTGAACGTCACCGGGTCCGCCGTCTCCACCGCCAACGCGATTCTCTCCATCGACGCCGCCACCTCCGTCAACGTGACCAGCGACCTGATCCTGACCAACACGGCCGGCACCGCGGGCTCCGTCACCTCCTCCACCGGCGCTCTGAACCTGACATCCGCGTCCGGCGACGTGAACGTTGCAAGCGTGAAGGTCAACGGGTCCGCGGTTTCCACTGCCAACGCGGTCCTCTCCTTGGACGCGGCCACGTCCGTCAACGTCACCAGTGACCTCATCCTGACAAACACCGCCAACAACGCAGGGTCCGTCACAACCTCCACGGGCGCTCTGAACCTGACCTCTTCGTCCGGCGACGTCAACGTCGCGAGCGTGAAGGTCAACGGTTCGGCCGTCTCCACCGCCAACGCGGTCCTCTCCTTGGACGCGGCCACCTCCGTCAACGTCACCAGCGACCTTATACTGACGAACTCCGCCAACACCGCGGGCAGCGTGACCAGCTCGGTGGGACCTCTTAACCTGACGTCCACCTCCGGCGCCGTCAACGTGGCCAACGTGAGCGTGACCAACGCCAGCATTTCCACCGCTCAGGACGTCCTCTCCCTCACCGCGCCCATCTCCGTCGACGTCAACAGCGATCTTGTCGTTACCAACACCGCCGGGAATGGCGGGAAGGTCACGACTTCCGTCGGCGCTCTCGAGCTGACCTCCGCCACCGGCGAGATCACCATCACCGGCAACCTCAACATCACGGGGACCACCAACAGCATCAACCAGACCACCACCAACATCGCTGTCACCGACAAGGTCGTCGCCCTCTCCAAGCCGGCGGACGTCAACGTCGCGTCATGGCCGTTCGACGCGGGCACCCCAGCCGTCGACACCACCTCCGCCGTCTCCATGTCCCTCTCCGGCACCGCCGCGTTCTCCGCCGAGAAGCTCTCGATCCCAGCAGCATCCGCGTACGCCACCGCCACCAGCGCCCTCTTCCCCGCTGGCACCGCCGGTTTCCAGGTGTGCGCCAACTCGACCTTCCTCACATCCCTCCCCGCGGCCAACTCGTTCATCCTTGCATACGGTAACATCGCGGGCGTGTTCATCCGCGTGTCGTACGACAAGGTCAACGATTGGCTCGTAATCACCGACGGTACCTACTCCGCCCACTCCCCCGCCGGCCTTCTGGTCGGAAACACCGCCACCAACATCTGCCTGAGGCGCGACCCGCTCACCTCCACCGTCTCCCTCATGACCGACATGGTGGCCAGGACTCTGACCGAGTCCGCCGCCGGCCACCTGGCCGCCCTCGCCGCCCTCTCGTTCGCCGCCAACCCGATCCTGTACCTCGGCCACTTCGGAGCGGACGCCTCGTCCGCCGCGATGCGGTTCGACGACGTCCGCGTCGTGTCCGTCACGGCTCCCACCAACTCTTCCTCCTCCGGCGCCGGTATCCTCGTCGAGGGTGACGGCAAGGTGAGCTCGACCGACGTCGAGAGGTCCCTCAAGTGGTACGCGAACACCACCCAGGACCGCGGCGACTACCTGGGCTCGTACTGGCACGTCAAGGGCGGGCAGCTCATGCTCTCCCGCACGATCGACAACTCCCTGCGCAAGGCCCCTGGGACGTCCGTCCTCCTGTCCAGTCTCCCCTCCTCGACCACCGAGATCGCCAAGTGGGAGTTCGGCAGCGGTCTGGTCAGCGAGGTCGGCTCTCTGACCCTCGTCGCCGCCGGCACCACTCCCGCGAGCGTCGCGGGCGGCGTGCTGAAGACCAACAACGTCGCTCAGGCGGACGGCCGCGCCTCCATCACCAACGCGGCGCTCCTGAGCGGCTCCACCAACATCACCGTCGTCGCCTACGTCGCCCCCCAGTCTGCTCTCAACGTCGCGGGCGCCAACGGTCTGGAGCTTCTCGCGTACGGCGACAACTCCACCGCCGGGCAGTTCCTCCGCGTCTTCACATCGAGCGCGGGCAAGCTTTCGGTCACCAACGGCACCAACACGGACGAGACGACCTCCGTCGTGGTCGGGTCCTCCGCGTTCACCCTCGGCCTGCAGCTGGCCGCGGGCGTGCCTAAGATCTTCGTGAACGGCGTCGAGCGAGCTCTCGCCACGTCCACCGTGACCGGAGTCACCGTGGCCGTGAAGAGGCTTTCCCTGGGCGCGGATGCTCTCCAGACCGTCATGAAGGACGTCTGGTACGACAATGTCCGCGTCTGCAACACCCTGATCAGCGGGAACGCACAGCTTTACAGGTACAGCGACGAATACGACTCCGCCCCGCTGACCGTGACGTACGGTTTCCGCATCGCGGACGACGAGTCTCTCCAGATCGTCAAGGCGCAGGGTTCGGACAGCACGAGTCTCATCATGGGCTTGAACCCGATGCCCGTCAACGATGCCGGCCTGAACTCCATGGGCGGCATCAACAGCGGCACCGTGGACGTTGTCACTGAGATGTTGAACAAGCCTTAAACGCAGAGTTCGTTCGTCATGGAAGATAAAATAACAGTCTAAATGAATAAAAACGGAAACCTTGTTTCGAAATGCCTCCGAATCTTCTAGATTCCTCAGGAACGTTGCATTTTAAAAATGTACAGACGCAAGGTTTCATCGCGGCGAGTGAGGACAGGGCGAGCACGTCCACCTTGCGCTTCCTCGTGCAAGGCGGGAAGACGCTCATGGTGTTGGACAAGCCCGGGTCCGACGTCGCAACAAGTCCGGCCGTTGTTTTCGAAAACGATTCGGTCAGCCTCAGGACCGGAAGCAGCCTTCTCCAGGTCTCCAGCGCGGGGACGACGACGGGCTCGGTCGGGTCTATGAACGTAGGAGAAGTAGGCAGCGGAATCACGAAATACCGGCTCGTCGTAAACGGCCACGACGAACTGGAGATACAAAAGTGGGTCAACGGCGTGTACGTCAAGACCGTCCAACTTTTGTCGTGATTCCGTCCACGCGCGATACGTGTCCGTTAAATTTGTTCCCATATAGATGATGACATCATGCCGGCCGTCAAGGAAGTCGTGTGTGTCAAGGTTGTACCCATTGAAATGTCACCTTGATAGTGAGTACTGAATTTAATTCTAGAGTCCTATGTTTGGTCAAGGCTTGACTTAGCTATGGCTGAGAGCTTTTTCTTCCTCTAAGTGTTATACTTGACAGGATAGCACTAGAGCAAGGTCATGTGTTGTAAGGGGGGTGTCAAGGACATGGTCCTTGTATTTGTACCCACCTGACCTGGCTAGATAGATAGAGGCTCTTGTACAGGAGCCACTGCTTTTTATCCCGTTGGATTTGGCCTACAAATGAGAAAGTTGTGGTCAGTTTTAGTAATCAGGGATTAGTACCTATGCCAAGTGGATCCTTATAGGCAGCTGACAAATCTGTCTATGTCAGCTGACCTATGACATGTCAGATGAGAATCTATGACAGGACAGCTGACTGATTGACATGTACACTGTGCATGTCAGATGTGGCGCTGATATGTTCACGCCAGATTTACTTCATCATCATCAGATCACACATAGAGAGATCTTTTATTAAATAGTTAGATTACTGTGCAGCAGTTACAAGTTAAGACTGTACATCAGTTACAAGATAAGGCTGTACAGCAGTTACAAGATAAGATTTATTCTTGTCTAGATCTGATTGGTAGCCTGTACACTGACCTAACCTGATTGGTGGCCTGAGTATTACATGAGAATATTCCTAGGCACATTCCTAGCCAGCCAATCAGGTCATTCCAGTTTTCTGCCTGTGTTTTTTCCTCGAGTTAATAAAACAACTGAGGAGCCTTGCCAAAGGTACTCCTCACTATCATTCTGCCTCAAACTGAGTCTCTGTCTCTTTGCTTCCATCCTCCATAGCCTGTACCTGCAAGGACAGGCACATTTGGGTTCCAATCACAAGCATTGTAGAAGGCAAACCCATTAGTTCTTTCAACATGGTATCGGAGGTTTGATGCCTACCCTGCATTTGAGGAGCAGAGACATTCATCTGACTACCCCAGAGACAACACCCAGACCCAGATCAACCATGGAGGATCAAGACACCCAAACTGCTACCAGACAGCCTGACTACACCTCTCTTGTTTCAACAGTTGCCAAGAGCTGCAAGAAATTTGTTGGTGCAGCTGGTGATGATTACAGCAAGTGGGAGGAGTGGAAGAATCTGTTTTTGGCTGTTGTCAGTCTTTTCAGTTTGGATGCTGTCCTGCTGGGCACTGAGGAGAATGACAGGGCTGATAAGGCCCTGTGGGCAGCTTTGCTCACCTGTCTAACAGGTGAAGCTGCACGCCTATGGCCACTGTGGCCAACAAAACTGGTAGCCAAGCATGGCAGTGTCTCATGGAGAACTATGAGCAAACCAGGCTAACCAAGAGTCACAGGTTTGAGCTGAGGAGCAAGCTGCACCGCCTACAGAAGCTTCCTAACGAGACCATGCAACAGCTTGTGAGGAGGGCGGAGCTTCTACGTGCTGACTACCAGGCTGCAGGGGGAGTCATCCAGGACCGTGATTTTGCTGCCATTCTACTGGGAGCACTGACAGACGAGTACCGCCCTGCGCTGGTGTCTGTACGGTTCAACGAGGAGGACCCACTACCTGTGGTGAAGAGGGCACTCATGGAGGCGGAGGATCTGCTCAAGGGGGGACGTGCTGTGGTGAAAAAGGAGAGTGCTGGCACTGGCCAGGCCTACCACACCAACAGCAAGGGGAACGGGGGGACCAAGAAATGCAGTCACTGTGGCCTGTCAAATCACAAGGACAAAGACTGCTGGAAGGAGCATCCTGAGAAGGCCCCACGCTGGTACCCCAACCAGCACAGGGGGGGCAAGGGCGGCAACCGAGGGAACCAGAGCAAGGGACGCAACGCACCTGCTGGATCCGCTGCCAACGCAACTCAGGAGGCGGCTGAACTGCCGCCTGGCTTCTGCATGGTCACCATCGCCGAGGAGTCGCCGTCGACGCCGCTGGAGGCTGCTGCTCTCACGCAGTATACGGGCGACAAACTCAACTGGGTGCTGGACTCGGCTGCGAGCAGCCACATGTCCCCGTGCCGTTCTGACTTCGTGTCACTTATCCCCCACAACAGGCAGATCGTCGGATCAGGCGGCGACCTGCAAGCTGCTGGAGTTGGCACAGTTTCTGTGCATTTGCCGGGGAGCGAGCTCCGACTGGATGGAGCCCTTCTGGTCCCCGAGCTGCCCGTTCGGGTGCTCTCTGTTGGAGCGCTCGTGAAGGCTGGCCACAAGCTGGATTTCAACCAGGAAATCGCTGTGGTGGACAACAAGGCGCACAAGATGGAGCAGAGGGACAACGTCTACGTGTTACCTGCTCTCAACAAGAAGGCGGCGCTGGCGGCCACGACCGTGCGGCCGTTGGGGTCGCTGTGGAGCGCTGGCCTGCCAGTGGCGGCCATGTCCAAGACGCTGGGCTTTCTGCCTGGCTTTTCGCGGCCTTTGGGGCTGCAGGCTTCTTCCCGAGGCGCTTTGCTGCGCCCGGTGTCGTCGCCACTGTCGTGTGGCGGCAAGGGCGGTTTTTCCGCTGACAAACCTGCAATTGTGCAGGATTTTGGCGTGGTGGGGACGGCAAGGAATGGGATCGGCTTAGTACCGGTCGTTGGGGCACACGGGGAGGACGGTTCCTGGAGTTCTGCGTCGGGCAGTACTACTTATAGCCCTCTCGTGCCAGATCAGGTGGACTCTGCTCCACCAGTTTCCCTGACCCCTCCAGCGGCGAGCTCACCTGGCTTGCCGTTGTCCATGGATGTCAACCTACGTGGCGTGCTGGGAGAGCTTCCCCAGCCTGGCATCGTTTGGCCTACTAGTGCCAACACGCAGACGTCACCAAGCCTGCTGCGTGACGGTTTCGCTCCCTGGCCAGAATCAAGTGGGGGTTTGGCGTGGCGCGTCTCGGGCGCCAGCATTTTGGATTTTGCTGCGGGGGGAATTCCTGGTGAGGGGAGGCCACCAGATGCACCAAGTCCAAGCCCAGTCCTGGAGCCAAGTCCTGGAGCTGGAGTCGTCGGCTGCCACGTGTCCCTGTCAATTTGGGACTGTGCTGAGCCAACAAGTTGCCGGCACAAGTGCTGCCTTGAGCACTAAGGCGGTCGGTGCGGGAGCCCTGCTTCCGCTATTTTCATGGCGATTTTTGGGGATGCGCTATGGTCACGTTCGTTGGGAATTTGATAGCTAGCTTAACTAACCCCTATGATCTCAAGTCGCCACTGTTTTTCGTTCGTGAAAAATTGCTTTAGACACGAATATTTTGTGGTCTATTGTGCTGTTAGGTGCGGGGTCCTTCCGGCCTTATGCATCTCGCATAGTCTTGTTTTGTTTCTGCTAGACTTTTTCATAGCGCTTCGTCGGGATGCGTTATTTGAGTTCTAGACCACCTGTGTTCATCGTCCCCATGACGTTCTTCTACCAGCAATGGTATGTTTTCCAAGTTCTTTGTAATCTTGGTACGTTTGGCTAGCGCCGGTTTGCTGGCCATGTCTCCGTTCTTGCTGACCCTTTTTGTGGTCAATCTGCACGTTCATTTCATGTCGTGTGTGTTGCCCATTCTTAGGGCATACTTTCTCGTTGCATGCTAGGTTTGTTCATGCAGTTTGCGGTTGTGTCTTTTGTACATAGCCTGCGTTTGTGCTCCTGACTTTGTCGTCGCTTCATGTCCCGTTTTTAGTCGCTTTCAACTATCGTTGGTTAATCAGAGCTGTCTTTTCAGTTCGTTCATGTTGGCTAATGCTAAGATCCATGACTATGTCGGTTTATGTTAGTTACCTGTGTGATTAAGGTGTGTCAGGACTACGTGTTCTGCTCCTTGTTCACCGTTGGTGCTCTGCCGTAGGTCGGATGCTTTATGTCGTTAATCACATGTTTTATGCGTTAATCATACATCATGTCCCCTGCATTGTCTAAGAGTTTGCCTGTGTTAGAGCATTTTGTGTGCTTCTTCATGTTTTCAGGCGACGCTAGAGTGAGGGGGGTGTGATCCAAAGCGCATCTTCCCAACGAAGTTTTTGACTTGGCAACACATGCTAGTTGCTGGGCGATGCGGCAATCTTTCCTGCTGCTTTCGTTGGACACTCGGCGCGTCACCGGTCCGGAGTTCCAGTTTCCAGTTTCCGTGGAGATCGTCTTTTGACTACTTTGACCACGGTGTTTGCTAGCGAGGGGGGTGGATGTTTTTCGCCCACTTACCCGTGATCAGTTAGTGTTTGATCCTTACCACTGGCCTGGGTTGCATCCCATTTTTGGTTTGGTGCCATGTGGGTAAGGGGGGTGTCAAGGTTGTACCCAAATGTCACCTTGATAGTGAGTACTGAATTTAATTCTAGAGTCCTATGTTTGGTCAAGGCTTGACTTAGCTATGGCTGAGAGCTTTTCCTCTAAGTGTTATACTTGACAGGATAGCACTAGAGCAAGGTCATGTGTTGTAAGGGGGGTGTCAAGGACATGGTCCTTGTATTTGTACCCACCTGACCTGGCTAGATAGATAGAGGCTCTTGTACAGGAGCCACTGTTTTTATCCCGTTGGATTTGGCCTACAAATGAGAAAGTTGTGGCCAGTTTTAGTAATCAGGGATTAGTACCTATGCCAAGTGGATCCTTATAGGCAGCTGACAAATCTGTCTATGTCAGCTGACCTATGACATGTCAGATGAGAATCTATGACAGGACAGCTGACTGATTGACATGTACACTGTGCATGTCAGATGTGGCGCTGATATGTTCACGCCAGATTTACTTCATCATCATCAGATCACACATAGAGAGATCTTTTATTAAATAGTTAGATTACTGTGCAGCAGTTACAAGTTAAGGCTGTACATCAGTTACAAGATAAGGCTGTACAGCAGTTACAAGATAAGATTTATTCTTGTCTAGATCTGATTGGTAGCCTGTACACTGACCTAACCTGATTGGTGGCCTGAGTATTACATGAGAATATTCCTAGGCACATTCCTAGCCAGCCAATCAGGTCATTCCAGTTTTCTGCCTGTGTTTTTTCCTCGAGTTAATAAAACAACTGAGGAGCCTTGCCTAAGGAACTCCTCACTATCATTCTGCCTCAAACTGAGTCTCTGTCTCTTTGCTTCCATCCTCCATAGCCTGTACCTGCAAGGACAGGCACATTTGGGTTCCAATCACAAGCATTGTAGAAGGCAAACCCATTAGTTCTTTCAACAGTGTGCGAAGAACTGCGCGTCGATAAATTCATCAAGCTCGGGAACGACTCTCAAGAACTTTCTGGGACCAACCCCATCGACATCGGGCCCACCCGAATTCGATCAAGAAAGTTGGGGGAGTCGTCTTCGAGTCTCGAATTCGGCCGAAAACAACCAGACGGCACCGTCGACATCATCGGCTGGATATCGTCCCAGTAGCCCCATGGCATCTCGCTGCTTCCACCCCTCCGCTGTCGAATGCCCCGGGATCGGGGCTTGCGAACTCGTCGAGCACGCGGACTGTCTGAACCTGTGCGGAAACTGTTGCAAGAGGATGAACGCCCTCTGTGAATACTGCAGCCGGGAGATGGTTCGACGGGTGAAGGAGGCCAGGAGAGCCGCCATTGAAAAGGGCCACAAACATATGTGAATGCGCGCCTGTGTTGCTCAACGGCCCCTCAACCGGCCAGCAGTCCCGGCCCCCTCCCCCCCTCCCGCCTCGGCTCCCCCCGGCTCCCAGCCCCCGCCGCCCGACTACTCGGCCAGTTGGCGTTGGCTGGACACGGTCCCCTGGGATGCATGCGCCATCAACCCGACGTCTACCCTGACCGACCTCCCCCACCGCGCGCGTAGCCTTTTCGCGCAATGTGCAATCGTTTCTCTCCGGCGCATGCACGCCGCTCCGGACGACCCGCTGGGCTTTAAACTGCACATGGTGACCCCCCGCCTGCTCCTCACCCCTCTCGGGCGTGGTGTGCGCGGCCTCCAGGGTGCGGTTATTGCCCGTTGCCGACGCTTTCTGCAGGGGGACTGGGAGGGGCTGTTTGGCGTGCCGCCCCGCGCACGGCCCGGCTGTCGGGGGAGGTCAACTTCGAGCGGGTGGCCGCCGACGTCATCCGCCTCGTCCGCGAGGGGCAGCTCAGCCGGGCCATGACCCGCTTGGAAATGGCCAAGCTCGCCCCCGCCAATGCGGCTACCCTGGCGGCCTTGGAGGCTCTTCACCCTGCGGAGCCCGGATTCCAGCTGCCCGTGCCGGACCCCCTGCCGGCCCCCCTCCGGCTGGACCGCGACTGCTTCCTGGAGGTGATGCGTGAGGTCCCGCGGGCTTCCTCTACCGGGCCGTCGGGCTGGCGCTACGAGCACTTGGAGGTCCTGGTGGGGCATGGGGGCGAGGACATTCTCTTTGACACCCTCATTGACCTGGCGGCTGGTCGCGTTCCTCCCGCTGCGCGCGAGTGGTTAGCGGGCGCTCGCCTCCTCGCTCTGCTCAAGGGTGTCTTGCCCCCCCCGAGGGCAAGGTGCGCCCGATCGCCTGCGGTGAGGTGCTCCGCAAGCTCGTGGGCAAAGTGATCTGCCGCCAAAAGGCGCCCGAGCTCCGTGCCTTTTTCTGCCCGCCCCTCGCAGCGGGTGAGACCTCGGTGGCGGCCCAGCTGGGGGTGACGACTCCAGGCGGGGCGGATATCCTCATCCATTCGGTGCAGGCCTACCTCGAGGCCCACCCCACCCACGCTGTCGTCAAGGTCGACTGCCACAACGCGTTCAACAGTCTGTCCCGCGCCAGCATGTTTGCGGCCGTCATGGAGTCCTTCGAGGACTTGTACGCTTGGACAGCCGTGTGCTACGGCCAGCCCGGCCAACTGGTTCACATCATGGAGGACGGCACTCGCGGCGGCCTGCTGTCGCGGTCGGGCACCCAGCAAGGGGACCCCCTGGGACCCCTGTACTTTGCCGCCCCCCTCCAGGGTTGCCTCCAAGCGGTCCATGCTGCCCACCCGGCGGTCGCTATTCAGGCCTACTTGGATGATATCTACCTGCTGGGCCCTGTGCCGGACACCACCGCGGCTCTGCTGGCACTGCAGACCGCGGTGGCCGACATCAACCTCCAGTTGACCCTTGCCAAGTGCGCGGTGTACTCGCCCCAAGGTGATTGCTCCGGCTTTCCGCCCCAGCTCTTGGGCCGGGACGAGCGCCTCCATGGGTTGGATGTCCTCGGCGTTCCGGTTGGCGACCCCGCGTTTGTCATCGATGCTCTGCGGGCCGCCCTCGAGGCACGCACTGAGGTACTGCCCTTGATTGCGCGCCTTCATGATTCGCAGACCAAGGGTCTGCTTCTGTGGTTTTGCGCTCACCCTCGCGTCGTTCACTGGCTCCGGGGCGCTCTTCCGTCTCAGGTCCGGCTGGCCGCCGAGGGCCACGACGAACGCATCCAGTCGGCCTTGGCGCAGCTGGTCCCGGGCCCCGACCTCCCGCCACATGCTATTCGCATTGCCTCCCTGCCTGCACGGATGGGTGGCTGCGGTCTGACTCGTGCCGCCCGGCTGGCCCCAGCAGCCTTTTTGGGCTCCGTCGCTCAGTCGTGGGCGGAAAGCTGCCGGCTCCTGCCCCTTTTGGCAACGGCAGCGCCTGACCTCCTGGACCCCAGCAGCCCTTTGCCCTTCGTCACCGCCATCCAGGAGGCCTATGCTGAGATCCAGCAGGCCTGTTCTCCCGTCCGTGCCGCTCAGGCGGTACAGCGCCACCTCCCTCGCGGCACTCCCTCGGTTGCCTCCGTTCAATCTCCCGCCGCATTCCCTGCTCGCGTCATCGATAAACACCAGAAAACCTACGCGGGTATTCTGCACACGGCTGATTGGATTGCTCTTTTCGCGGACCTCAACGCCCAGGGACGTGCGTGGCTGTTCTCGCTTTCCTTGCGGAGTGTGGGCTCGGCGTACCTTCGTGCTCTTCCCATGGCCCCCCATTCGCCTTGGCTCCCAGCCACTACTCGGTGGCGCTCCGGCACCAGCTATTTGCCCCGCAGCCTCTTGTTCCGGCCGGGCGGCCTTGTGGTAGCTGTGGGCAGCCGCTGGATCCCACGGGGACTCACTACCTTGCCTGCATGGGGGGCCAACAGAATCAGAATTGGTATTTGTATTTGCACACTGTCCTCCTGACGGTGGTGCTCGCCATGATTCGGTCGGTTTTCCCCCACGCGAACATCCGGTCCGAGGATGCGGATGGCGCTGCCTTCTATTCCCCCAACCACCGGCCTGACATCGTGGTGCTGGACTTTGAGGGGGGTGGCCGGCATCTGCTTATTGACGTTTCGGTGGCGCGGCCCTTGGCTCTTAGCCACGTGGCTGGGGCCTCCCTCACGGCAGGTTACACGGCGGACCGGGCGGAGCGGACCAAGCTCCTGGCCTACGGCGACGTCGGGCACCATCGTGTGGTGCCCTTTGTCCTGGAGGAGTTTGGGGCCATGGGGCCCCTGACCTCCGCCTTCTTCAAGGAGTGTTGCCGGCTCCGGGAGGACCGGCTGGACCTGGAGGGCCAGCGGGCCCCATGGTCGGCGCGGACCTGGACGTCATATTGGCGTCAGCGCTTGTCGGTGGCGCTGACTCGGGCCATGGCGGACATCATGCTCCGCCGTACGCGGGCTGATTTTGCGGTGCAGCAGGGCTATTAGGTTCCTCCCGTTAGGCGTTTCCATTGGTCTTATCGTACTTCGTAGTATAGAGCTTTGACATGGCTCTGTATATAGGTTTATAGCTGGGCGTTTGCTTTGGTTTGAGTGATTTCACTCTGCTGTAAGTAATTATATTTTTAAAACATATGTGAAGGAGATGTATGTCGACATGAGTGTCGCGATCGCGCTGGGAGCTCTCCTCGTCGTCTTAGCCGCCGCGTTCGTGACATTGTACATCGAGACCATGAAAAAACCGGACTTCGCGGAGAAAATGCCGGGTTGGTGGGTGAAGTTCGTAACGGGGAAAGACAAACAGACCGCCGATGACAAAGAAGAGAAGAAGCAGGAGGTGGAACACGCTACTCTCGTCTCGTCGACTGTGAGCGAGGCCATAAAGGCGGGGTCGGCGTTCGACGTCGAAAAATGGAAGCGAGCCGTTCACGCGTCTCTTTCGGCCCATTTGGAGGGCCTGAGACAGAAGGGAGACGGGCTTAAGCCTGGGTCGAGCGAACGCGTCAAGGCCAACGAGGACGTCAACGATTTCAAGCCGATGGTGGATGCCATCGAGATCAAGTTCACGAAGGACCTGAAAGAAAACCCGCAGGTCGCGATGTCAAACATGCTTACCATGCTTCTGCCCGTGGAAGCCGACAAGGCACTGATACGATCGACGATGGCGTCGCCCGAGACGTGGGTCAAGGCCGATGGCGCCACGAACGTTCTTTCGAATTACATCTTGACAGCGTATTATTGAATTAATAAATCCGTTTCATAATCATAACATGGCATCCGCGTTTGAGAGATTCCTAAATATCATCACCGTATTCGTTCTGTTTGCAGTAGTAGTCGTCGTGTCGTACATCTCCGTGTCAGGCAAGCCCGTTGTCCCGATCAGCGTGACACCCTCGGCGCCACCCGATCAAAAGGAGACGGACGCGAAAGACCACGAGGAGCAGCCGCCGCCGCCCGCGGAAGAGAAGGGCATGTCCAGGAAAGAAAAGGCCCTCACGATCACGGACAAGGTCGCCGAGCAGACGTACCGCGCCATCTACACCGCTACCAACCCCTACGCGCTCGTGGCCGATACCGCTTCCATGCTGTTAGGCTTGATGGGCGCTCATCGAGCCGCCGCGGGGCTCGGAAAGGCCATCGACGCCGTGATCAGTCGCACCCCTCTGGGCGCCCTGTTCGGGGCGTTGTTCGATCCGAAGTTGAGCGCCAAGTGCAAGGCCAGACAGATACTGACGTTCGGGTTCAGCAGGTGTGGCGGTATCCTGTCGAAAAAAAAGGACGGCAATAGAGTTTTCACAAAGGAGGAGGAAACGCCCATCAAAGTCGAGCGGTTTTCGTACAAAACTCTCGTGTACGTGCCCGAGACTAAGACCATCCGATTGGGGGACACGATCGAGCGGTACTCTGTGAAAGAGAAGCCGGTCGAACCGGTCAAACCGCCCGCCCCCCCCGCAGCCACGGGTCACTCGGCGACGGTGGTGGGCTCGGAACGGTTCAAGTACTGATCCTCGTCCTCGCTTATCGTGCCCGGATGCTTGATTTCGATACTCTCATCGAACGTCAGTTCGATGCCAGCCCAAAGACAGGTTTCGTGCACGACAAGGACTTTTTCGAGACAGCACCCCGGCGTCCCTCGATTTCGAAACAGATGCAATCGTTTGCGGAACCCGGGGTAGTAGCGCCCGTAGGATAACAGTTGCCCCACGCCCTCCATCCAGTTCTGGAACAGCTTCACTTCGATGATGACTTTGTCGACGGGACAGACGATGTCGATGATCCCGGCGGGACACTTCAACTCTCGTATGCCCTCCAACTGTTCCGCCAACCGCTCTTGAATCCCGCGTTCCATGAACACGCGGCCGTCGTCCACCTTGGCAGCCTCTTCGGCTTCCGCGCGGACTTTGTTGAGACACGCCGGGGTGGCGTACACGAGCGTGATCGGTCTCCCCCCCCTCTTTCCCTTTTGCGGCTGGACGACGGTGTAGTAGTCCACTCCGTCTTCATATTTTTCGGATAACAACTGCACGAGTCGAAGCTTCCCACCGATCTTCGCGTCCTTCAACACGGCGTCGTTCACTTGGAAGAACCCAGGCCTCTCGCCTTCTTCCATCGGCTATACCTGCGTCAAAAGAAAACATAAAAAACACATCCAGACACGCGAGCATTCGCTTAATAAGTGACCGTTTGCTCGGTGATCAGGTTATAAGGCGCGTCGATCACCGTGCCAAGAGTGTTCGAGTTGGTGACCGTGTTCGGGGCCAGGTTGGTCCCGATCCACCCGTTGTACCCTCCTGAACCGCGCACCTTCACGAGCTGCAGCCCCTCGTTGTTGGCGATACGGAAACCGTACGTGACGGTGAGGCCGGACGCGTACATCTCCCTCCAGCCGTACACCTGCGTGTCGTGATTGGACACGACGGCGTTCTTCACGCGCACGTCGTCGAACCAGATGGCGTATCCCGCCTGGTTCTTCCCCGGGCCGAGACGAAGGGTGGGAGTGGCGCCCACGTCCGCGGACCCCGCGATGGTGGCCACGACGTCCCCGTTGACGTACAGCACGGTGTTGGTCCCGTTGCGGGAAACGGCGAGGACGAACGGGACGTCGAACACCACGACGGACGCCGTCTGGGCTGTCTGCGTGCCGTCGGAAATGGTCAGCTTCCCGGCGCTGGTGACAGACACCGAAGTGGCGGCGCTTCCGCCGGTATAAGAGAGGAGGACCAGACCGTTAGCGAGGGTGCTGGAGAGGGCGGCGCGGGGGATCACCTTGGTGATCAGGGTGAACGTCCCGGTGGGCAGGGATGACGCACACGTGGCGCTCTGGTTTCCGGACGCGTCGATCTTCAGGACGCCGGTTTCGACGAGGGCGCCTCCGTTGAGAGTGAAGGTCTTGCTGCCCACCTCGGACACGGCTCCGGACGTGAACTCCCACCGCACGTCGTCGGTTCCGGACGCGAGGGACGAGAGGGACAGGGTCGTCCCGGGCGCCTCTCGGTCTGCGCTCTCGATGGTGCGAGACAGCATGAGCTGGCCTCCCTCCACGTGCCAGTAGGACCCTCCTACGGCGCCCTTGTCCTGCGAAGTCTCACCTGATCCCATGTGCCAGGTCAGCGCGCGGTTGGAGTAGGACGCGCTGCCGTCGACGAACAGACCGGAGTTGTCCGCGGCCGCGTTGGTGGACGGGACGCCCTTACTCACCTTGAAGTAGTCCACCGTCCAGGCCTGGTTGGCAGACAACCCGCCCGAACCGATGACGAAGCTGCTCGTCGCGATACCAGTAAACCACGTCGTCGCTACGGTCGTCGGGCTACTGCTGAACGTGATCGGGACGGTGGCGCCTCCATCCTTGGAGTACGTGAAAGTGGCCGTGTTCACTCCACCGGACCACGTGAAGGACATTTTAAACAGATAGGTGCCAACAGCAGTCAAGACGCCGACGTTGTCAGAAATGATCGTGCTTGTAGAACCGCTATTATACACACGTTCAACCCTCAGCGACCCGCTGCTACTGTAGAAACGATACGTAGTCTGTCCCGTACTTTCGTTTGCAGCGGTGTACATGTCAATCGTGAAGAAATCATAGACCCCTCCGCCATTGGCAGTGAGGGCGCTGGTGATTGTCACGGGGATCTCGATGGAAACGTTATCCGCGCTCCAGTTGAGGACACTGGACGGGATCTTGGTGTACGTGGATGGGTAGTAGAACCCTGCCCTGGAAGCCGCGGCGGTTGTGATGTTTAAGACACCGCCAGATACATTGGCCCCAGTAAACCCCGTCACATTGATATTGTACGTGCCTATTCCGTTGGCCGAGTTGGTGAACTGGAAGTCCATGATCGGGGTAGAACCGGGCTGGTACCCCACCTTGACGGTCTTGTCCACGAGATCCAGGTACCCGCTCGCGTTCGTGCTCTCCAGCGTGCCCGCAAACTTCACGTCGCCGCTCATCGTCGTGGTACCGGACGTGGTAAGCGCCCCGGTCACAGCGACCGTCCCGCTCGTGCTCGTGAGCTGAAGATCGCCCGCCGAAGTCGTCACCTTTCCGCTGCCGCCCGCCGTGCTCGTCAAGATGAGGTCCTTCCCCACGGTAAGCGAAGCCCCGCCCGGAGTGATCGACATCGCCGCCGAGCTAGTGGTGACCGCCGCGTTCGTCACGACGACGCCGCCCACGGTCACGGGGTTCGACGCCGACCCCGCCGAAGTGATCGTCAGGTTTCCCGCGCTCGTGCTGAGCGCCGTCCCCGCGAAGGTCACGTTCGCCGCCTGCACCGTGTTCGCAGCCGAACCCGCCGAAGTCAGAGCCAGGGTGCCGCTCGAGGTCGTAACCGCGCTGTCCGTCACCTTGACGTTCTCCAGAATGACGGACTTGGTGGCGCCCGCCGTCAGCGTCAGGTCCACGTCGCTCGAAACCGTCACCGCGTTGTCCGTCACCTTCACAGACTCCAGAACCACCGATTTCGTGGCGCCAGCCGTCAGAGTCAAGTCCACGTCGCTGGAAACCGTCAATGCATTATCGGTGAACTTCACGGATTCCACGATCACCGACTTGGTAGCGCCCGCCGTCAGACTCAAGTCCACGTCGCTGGACACGGTCACCGCGTTGTCGGTCACTTTGACGGACTCGAGCACGACCGACTTGGTCGCGCCGGCCGTCAGAGTGAGATCCACATCGCTCGACACCGTGACCGCGTTGTCCGTGACCTTGACGGACTCGAGAACGACCGACTTGGTAGCGCCGGCGGTCAGAGTGAGATCCGTGTCGCCCGCGGAAGTCAAAGAAGACGCGGAAAAATTGACATCGTCTACGCGAACCGCGCCGCTGCTAGAAGCTAACGTAAGACCGCCCGCGGTCGTGCTAATCTGATTGCCTGACAACGACAGGTTGTCGACCGCGAGACCGCCTATCATGCTAGTGGTTCCCGTGATGAGCAACAGGTTAGTGGCGTCGGAACCCAGCCCGTCGTTCGGATTGATCACGATGCGGTCCTTTGAGGAAATGACCAGATCGCGATTCAACGCGGAAGGGTTGGTATCGCCCGACACGGAGGTAGTCGTCACGCTACCGAAACGCATATTGCTCAAGTTCTCGCAAGGGGTGGCCATGGCAACAAGTGGGTGTATACAATAGCTTTCGATTAAAATTATACATTGCATTCAAGAAGACTTGGTGACCACGAGGTACTTGTCAATGAACTGTTTCTTGTCGGGCTCCGAGGCCACCTGTATCACGATGGTGTCGAGGGCGCCCGCGTAGTCCGAGGCCAGCGTGATGTCGCTCATCTCCCCCCACGTGTTGATGATCGTCCCGCCACCCTGGTTCTCGTTGCCTTCGATGACGGCCACGACTCGATGGTCTTCGCCTCTAGAGTTCAGCTCGCGGAAATGATACGACCTCCCCGCCGGGACGACGACCACGCCGACGCCGACGAAGAGCATGTTGCGGAACAGCGAGACGTCGCGGACGGACACCGTCTGATGCGGGTCGTTATTGCACACGACGATGTCCCGCTGCTGGCCGGCGGGCAGACGAGCCTCCACGAACGAAAAGGCCTTGGCGTCGACCTGCAACATCGTCTCTGGCGCCACGTCGAACACCATCTTGTTGTTCGGGTCGATCCCCTCGAGCACGACAGAGGACTGGATCCCCGTCCCCCACACGAGAACCTTGGCTCCGTCGGGAAGGAACCGGTTGTTGTTCGCCATCATCAGGCGACTGAAGGGGGTGTAGAATGCCTCCCTGGACGGCCGCGGGATGTTGAAAGCGGCGTACCTCGCTCGCCGGTCCGGGAAAACGATCATCATGTCGCACTTGTACGTGCCCAGCCACCGCTTGACGTGCGCGAGGGCCATCAGGACGGCGTACTCGAAGTAAAACGTCCCCTGCGCCGGCCTTTGGGCGCACGCGGAGTCGAAGATGACGACGTCGATGCCTGGCCGGTTTCTCAGGAACGGGACGACCGCCCTCCAGTCCAGGAGGATGCGACTGAGATCGTCCGGAAAACTGTGGTCGATGCTCCCCAGGTCCCACGTGACGCCGAAAAGGCCCAGGTCTTTGTTCTCGGCGTCGTAAATGATGAGCCGGATGGCGGTCTTGTCCTCGAACGAGTAGGACCCCTTCCACTCGTCTACGACGATGTTGTCCAACCGTTTCGGGCACTTGTACATCCTCTGACGCAGGACGGGCCACATCTCGGCCATCATGGATTTGGACGCCATGCCGACCATGGCCGCGTCTCCGTACCCCACGTCGGCCATCTTTTGCATGATATCCGCCCGCAACTCGACGGGCAATTTTTCGAAGTAGCCGAGGGGGGACGTCATGGCCGCCTTCCGCTCACGGCACGGCGTCGAGGATTTTGGAGTCGAGGAGGACGTTGTTCTTTAAGTAGTCCCTCGCCTCCTTCGGATCGAATCCGAAGAGGGGATATTTTGTCTCGACGCTTCCAGACGCTGTCGTTACATCCTTTTTGGTAACCGAATCCACCATATACCCGCCACCTGTAAGAACTTCGAGGGCCGCCCTTGCAGCCGACACGTCAGGGGGTACGGTCGCGGTGTACCAATCCCTCATCGGGATCTTGTTGAGATCCACGCCAGGCTCTAGTACCCCCGGTGCCCTAGTATCTCCCGGTGAAATTCCGACGGTCGGGATCCCGAGCTCCTTCCTTGCCGCGTTTTCCAACGCCTGACCGTTAGCATAACAATCCAGACCCTTCATCCTTAACTGTTTGCAGACCTCGTTGTATTTAAACTTGCATATCGGCGTGGTCCTACTGCCGGGACATATTTTTTTAAACTCTTCTTCGAGTTTTTGTGGGTCGGGGTTCGACGCCTTCAATGCGGCGATTTCTCTTAGGTCTGCTCCATAGACCTCAGTCGTAACAACTCGTCGATTTGGTTATACCCAAATCTCGCCTGCGACACGTATTGCTGCCTGTTAGCCTCGAGCAACTTTAACAAAGCCGTTATCGCCTGATCGCACTTGTCCGGAGTTTGCATGCAGGCATGATCGCCGAATCCCTTCGCTAGGATCTGGTCTTTCGTCGGCACGGGCTGTCCAAGCAACGTCTTGAACGACCAGTAGAGGTACGCGTCATTGAAGGACTGCGGGCGAGCGTCCTCTACGAGTCGCTCCATGATCGCCTTTCGTATCTGGTACGTTTTCCGATCGCAGGGGGTGTGGTCGTCGCAACTCCCGAGCTGAGCTTGGAGCGCGATTTCGCGTTCGGTAGGCAACTTCATTTCCCCGTCGGCCGCCGCGCTCTGCTTGATCTTGGCGACCCAGAAGTTGACGCTATCGTCTATGTTGTCCGTCTGACCGCTCGTCAACGACACGCTGCCGGATTCGCCGGACGAGACCGCGTTGGTCATGCCGACAGACCCGTCGGGAGTCACGAAAGTACTTCCGGGGTGCTGTTCTTTTTCTTTTTCCCTTTGTGCTTCTTCCCACATCTTAAACACTTCCGGCCCTGTCTTCGGCCCTACTTCGTTGACCGTTTCCGATTGCTGTTCTTTTTCCGTTTTCCCAAACGTACTTTGGTCTGTTTTTGGCTTTAAAACGTTGTACCCGTTCAAAGAAGAATCTTTCAATCTCTGCAAGTCCTCCTTAGACGTCTTCGGCTTGAGTTGAGTTCCGTGGTTTTTATCATCCTTGGAGGACATTTGTTTTTTTCGATCTTCTTCGGCCCTGCTATCCATGAGCGTCAAAGGACTCCATTTGATCCACATTACACTCGATGACATCGCCGTGAAGCTCAGCAGAAGGAGTATGACAGCGATCCACTCGCCCTTCATACCCTTACCCATTCTTTATAATAGGAGTCGTAAATAATCACAGGTCCATCACGACCTTGTGGGCGTCCGACTCGTCCGCCTTCTTCTTACGACTTCCGCGCCTTTTCTTTGGTGCGTCGCCCACTTGCACGGTCCTGACATCCTGATCCCCCATCGTGCTCCCCGTGACGCTCTCGTCGTCCATCTTGCCGTCCAAGGTCTCGACGATGACCGCGTTCGCAGGACCCGTGGAAACGAACGTGTCCTGGACGATGTGGTCCAGCGTAGTCAAACTAGGAGCGCTCGCTCGGGCTCGAGATCCGTCCATCATGTCCATGCCCATCATGGGCCCCCTCATGACGTACGGCTCTTTGGAAGCCGGGGCGGGGGCGGACGGTTCGTTGAACACCTTCTTCGGAGCCGGAGCGGGCGGTTGCGAGGAAGGAGAAGGGTCCATGCTGTTTTTCATCATCACCTTCAAGAGCGACTTCATCAGCTCCGGGTCCTGCTTGGCGATCTCGGACATGCTCGGCAGACCCGACCGCGTGAACGAAGCCGTCATATGGAACATCAGGGCGGACCCCCCCACCATCATGATCAGCTCGACCTCTGGCGCCATCGCCACCTTCCCTCTGTGCTTGTCGTACAGCCTTTCGAACACGTTGTCGTAGTCCCCGATGTTCGCCATGACGCTTTCGGACCAGCCGTCCAGTTTCAACCCTATCGGGTCGTACCTGGTGTTGAAGAACTGGACGGCGCTCGTCCCGGCCACGAGGATCTGCCTCATCATGTTCACCGCGTTGCGGCATTCCGCGGCTCTCTCGATCTTGGAGTACTCGAACCGCATCTCCTCGAGGTCGGACCGCATGTCGAACTGGGGGACTTCGAAACCCCTCTCCTTGAGTCGATGAAGCCGGTGCAGCAGGTCCGTCTTTTCCTTGAAGATTTCCTCTCGCGACGGACCCGACGGCGCGGACGGATGAATCGTGTCTGCGAACCCGTCCATCATATCGTCTTCGTCGTCGTCTCCGTCGTCCGGAAAGTCGTCAAAGGCGAAGTCCTCTTTCGCCGGCTCCGAGCTCACGGGGGGGGCGAACTGGGAACGAGCCTTCTTCGGGTTGGCCAACATGTCGAATATGTCGTCCCCTGGCCCCGACGACTCCATGGGCGGCCTCCTGGCCGCCGGCTGCGGCTTGCGGAACCCGCCCTTCACCACGGGGACGTCCTCGTCTTCCTCCACGACGTCGATGCCCATGAACCTGGTCGCCATCTTCTATGACATGAAGGCACAAAAGTTTGCGCACCGCCGAAACGAGCTACGTGTTCGGCCGTGTAAAAACTAATTATGTCGCAAGTGCTTATAAGGCACCCATGCCCGTCAAAGCCGCCATAGCCGTCGCCGGGGCCGCCGCGGCCGCCGCCACTTCCGTGTTTCTCTTTTACAAGGTCGCCCGCGAGCGGTCGGACGACGATTCCGATTCGGAACCCGCCGAGGAGCCGCACCTCGACCCGGTCGACCCGTACAACGACTCGAGCGAGTACCTGATCCCGTCCGCGAAGAAGACCGACCAGGTCGTCGCCGAGACGTTGACGCCGGAACAGATCGACGAGAACCTCAGACAGCAACAGGAGCAGCAACAGATCGTGGCCGCGCTCCTGCAGAAGGTGGACAAGCCCATGGAGTTCAACCTCTGGACGTCCGTGGAACTGGTCCCGAACCCCACGAGCCCGACCAACGACGTCGTTGAGTCGGACGAGCCGCCCACGAAACTCCCGATGTCCGAAATCGTCAGGCGAATGGAGGGGAAGACGGGACAGTGGTACCAGCTGGGCCCCTTCCTGGCCATCTTCGACGACTCGACCATGAAGTTTACAGTCGCGCGGGTCGTGGACGAGGGATCCATCCACAATCCGGACTTCGCGCCGTTGTATTGGACCAGACGCCAATCCGTGCCGCCTAAGAACTACACGAAATACGAAATCGGCGCGCTCATGACCAACCTGCGAACGCAGGCGAACTCCGGGTCCGAGACGCGGGATTACGTCGTCCTGCACGAAGCGGGTCCTTTCAACATCGGCATGGCCCTCTTCGAGACGAAAGACGCTCGAATCGTGGACGGCGTTGCGAGGGGCTCGACGACGAGGAGGAAGGCGTTCGTGTTCCGCTACACCAACTTCAATGGGTTTCCGGCGGTGGAGGATCAGGTTTAATAAAGTCTAAACATACCTATATCTGTTGGCGATGACGAAAGCGTGCGGATGCAAGACGAAGTCGGGCGGACTCTGCAGGGTCAAGGTCGCGGACCCGAAACGCAAGAGGTGCCGATTTCACACTTCGAAGAGCGCGAAGAAGACGAGGAAGAATACGCACAGGGCGAGGGGTTCAACTACGCGTTCCGACGAAGGGCAAAGAGGCGGATTCAGTTTCCAATCTGCCGAGTCAAACCAATATGTCAGCGCAGGTGAGCCAAGTTATAGAGCCGACAACGGGCAGGGATGGTATCCGACGACGACGGCGCCAGAGGCGGTGTTTGACTATGACAGGAAGTTGGGGGCAGACAATGCGGCGTTGGATCTTATAGCAGCCGAAAATTTTTACGGTTCGCAGGGTGGAGTAGTCGGCGGCGATAAGAATTCTGGCATAGAAGACGATCAGAGGAAATTTGCAAAAGAGATCGCCAAGATGCCGAATGGAACACGGATGGATCGCTACGGGGTCATAAAAACGTTTGAAAACACAAAGAAAGGCAGGAATAATGAACTAATGACTGCCCCGGGAATGTTTAAACAATACCCTTTGTCCGGACTATCGGGTCCTTACACGAAGTTTGACCCCGCGTATATAAATAATTACGAATCGACTGGAACCTCCAAAGAAAGGTATGACCCGCCTCGACCGGAGAGTGCGTATCCGATGAACATAAACGAGAAGCGGCGAGCGATTTACGACCCGGAACCCGTGAACGGCAAGAGGGGCCGCTTCAATTAAATATATAAGCCGGGTATGATAATACTGAACGCGATGAAGTCGAAGACGTGCGGATGCGAGACGAGTTCGGGCGGCCGTTGCAGGATCAATGTCGCGGATCCGAACCGAAGTACGTGCCGATTCCACCGTTCGAAGACGTCAAAAACGCGGAGAGGTCGTAAACACCGGGCGCGAACTTTCGAGATCGAACCCGAAGAGGACTACTTGAAGAAACGGAAGAACGACATACTTGCGGATTTCGCCAAGAGAAAAGCCACCGGTCAGACCGCGCCCATCATCGGGACGAAGCGGACGGGCGAAGAGACGCACGGAAACGCGAAGAAAAGGTGAGGATTTACTTGTACCTCAGAGGCTCGTATATGTTCGACTTGCGTCGTCCGTACAAACGCAGCTGCCTATAGTTTTGCGCGTTCAAAATGTCAATTCGAATTTGTATTGCAATGGTAATACGTCCAAATGGCAGATATGAAATACCTTGAAGCCCGGGATGAAACCCCCGCCGCTGATGATATATTCAAAGGACAGATTAAGAAGGCCCCTGATGGCCGCGTGTCAGCTGCCGACATTGTGAAGTGTATCGTATACACGAGAGATGATGGGACATATGCCAGAGAGGCTCTTGGTAATGCGAACCTCACGGTCAAGAGGCTCGCGGATCGAGGATGTATTGCAGCGAGCAATACGACGAATACCTATACCTTCCCAGGACGCAACCAAAGGCCGACTCGAGTGATGACCGAGGAGGAGGTCTACGAGTTGATCATGCTCTTGCCAGGTTCTCGAGCCTCTGCGTTTCGCAAGAACACGGCCAAGTTACTGAAACACTATTTCCACGCATCCGAGGAACTTATCGCAGAGTTACTGGGCCGTTACGAGGCGACCCATGGACATGATTATCCACGTCCAGAACCTTCACCAAACGTTTCAGAAGAGCCGCGTATCAAGCAGAGCGAGTCTCTTAAGGCGGCGGCGGCCCAGATCGCTACAACTCCACGCGCCAAGACAGATGGGCGCATTTACGCAAAAGTATTCGGAATTCAAAACAAGTCGATAATGGGCATGATGGCTGACGAGTTCAGATCTGCTCAACATCTGAAAAAAGGAGATCTGATTCGAGACATGTGGACCGATGAAATGAATAGTG
Source organism: Mesostigma viride (assembly GCA_009746045.1). Lineage (NCBI taxonomy): Eukaryota > Viridiplantae > Streptophyta > Mesostigmatophyceae > Mesostigmatales > Mesostigmataceae > Mesostigma > Mesostigma viride. Next base: position 2,665,040 of record RPFO01000079.1, on the reverse strand, counting down.
GGGCGTTTTTCATGAACACTGTTTTTAAGGCCGCCGTTACAAACGGTCAGGACCCCCTTGTTGCGATGGAGAAGCTTTCCGACACGATGACCCCGACGTTCAAGAGCGTGGGCCTTCATGATCAGGCAAAGGACCCTCGTCCACGAGATTTTCTCAAGCGCAACAAGGAGATAAGAGAGAGCCATACCGCGTTCATGAAACGTCTAAAGAGTGATACGTCTGCTAAGGGCGAATGTATTCCAGTAAATCCTTTTTGAGTGAAATATTTTAACTCGTTTAAAAATACAATAAAAACAATTTAAAGCCATTGCATGGACATTGAACAAGCATTCTTATGTGTAACCCGTTGGATCGAGAAAACGCGCTAAAGATCTGTATGACTGCCGCAACGAAGACGAATTCTCTAAGGAAGCCCGTTATCCTGGACGACTGCCGCCTCTTGCGGAGGGGGGGCGGCGGCGTTCTCGCGTTCCATGGCCATGTGCCTGTACAGCGCCGCGGTCGCCAGAAGCTCGAGCGGGTTGTCCGAGGCGGGCGGGAAGGTCGTCATGGTCGTGGCGGTCCAGGCGACGGTGTCGTCCCCTTCGACCATCTGAGCGACCATGAAGTCCGCCATCCCGCTCGGAATCATGCGGGCGTGATACGATCGACCAGGGACCGGCGCCGGCATCACGGTGCACTGGTGGATGGTGGGACTCGGAGGCGGCACGCCGCCGAACCCTTTCACGTGATGCGTGTTCAGGAGGCACCGGATGTAGGTGAGAACGCCCCGCTTGTGCATGAGGTCTCGAAGCGAGACGAACGGGTCCCTCCCCTCGTCGCTGTTCGTCTTGTCGATGGCCATCTGGACCATGCCCCGATAATGCACGAGACCCGAGTGAGCGGCGTGCGGGTCGAGCGCCACGAGCTGGCGGAAGTACACGTGCCACTGGGGAAAGTAGTCCGCGTCCAAGAGGATGAGCGCCTCTCTCGACTCAGCTCCACCCTCCGCGACTTGGATCATCATCTCCACCATCTCCGCACACATCCTCTCCAAACCAGCCACAAGTGACTCCCTCTCCCTCTTCGCCCGGATGATCTCCGGGTGGCGAAACAGGTGGAGAGTAGATCGTCGCTGGTATCCTAAACGACGGACCTGGGTGTCGAGGCGGAGGAGCTCGACCTCGTTGAAGGCGTGACGAGTGAACGGGTCTACGAAACTCCCGGAATCCAGGATGAACTCCGCCAGCCTCACGGCGTGGAACCCGGTGACGGTCCTGTCCGGCAGCACGAGCTTGAACACGTGGGATTTGTGTGGGAGGCGTTCGAGCATGACCATATCGTCTCGGTTCTGCGGAATCAGGGCGACGTACTTCCTGATCACGTTCATCGCCTTTCGCTTGGCCAAGAACGTGTTCCTGGCCCACCGCTGGATCCTGCGAGCCGCCAACACGGCGATCAGGCTCGCGGACACTTCCTTCTCCGTCACCGTCTTGGGAGGGACGAACCCCATTCGCTTGCAGAGTCTGCGCATATCGTTCCCCGTCAGGGGGGCGAACGGACGCCTCCCCATCTTCTTGATAGAAGCACCGTTTAAAGAAAGACAGCGACATATCCTCAGGCCTTTCGCGGCCCCCTTCATGACGGCGGATGTTTTCGTCTTCCCACAATAAGCGTGTCAAAAACTTCGCGGTCGAGCTTTTATGGGTTCCGGAACGCCGAACGGCGATTACTTTTTCTGCCGTATATGTAACGCAAATGAAGTCCACGTGCAAGGGAAGGACGGCGCGCGGCGCCGCCTGTACGTACGCGGCCGCGTCGAAGGGGTACTGCAGGATCCACGGCAGACAGAGGCCACGCGCGCGTCCACGTCACCGGATGAGGCAAGACGACTTTGTTACTGCCATGTCATCTGACGCCAGAACAAAGATCGATAAGATCAACAAGGCTAAGTCCGAGTTAGTGTTGTTGTACAGACAGGCCGAAAGGGACATCGAACCGGAGCGAACGGACGATGATCTAATAGAGGAGGCGATACGATGGGCGATACATCACGAACCTCCAGAAGCTTTGGAACTCGCTCTGAAGATCAAGCGACTTCAAAAGGAGGCAGTCGGCAGCATCGCTAGCGGTTTAGAGCCGACTGAAAGAATAGATTTTGGTGATAAACCAGACCTTTCCGACGCGGAGTCCGAAAATAGCCTATTGGAAAGGAGAGAAATCATTGACGTCGATGCCGAGGAGAGCAGCGGCTCGTTCTCCCCCCCGCCGCCAGTGGCGAGCGACGCCGCGTTGGAAGACGTCTTGGACAAGCAGGCGGACAGCCTGATGAACTGCACGGGGTTGTCGAACAGCCTTCAGCGCAAAGACGCGGAAAAACTGGCGGTGTTTCTTAACGCGGGACACACGGAGGAGAGCGTTAAAAAACTATCGAAACAGGAACTCTGCGCGATCATATCGAAGGAGTTGATAGACACGTTTGCATTCTCTCTGTGCTCGAAAAACGTATTCGACAACTCCACGAAGGAACAGCTCGTGACCTATCTCCACGCGCGGTACGGGGGGGACCGCGACAAGTTGGAGGAGCTGACGCACGAGGAACTGTGCATGGTGGTGGGCGCCACGCGCGACCCCACCACGTGGACGAGATCCGCGTTCGAGTGGCTCAAGAGAATGCCGTGGAAATACCTCGGGCTGGTCCTGGCCGGCAAGATGCTCGCGAACCTGCTGGTCGCGTCGTACACGGGCGAGGAAGCCCAATTGCATCGATTCTTGGACTCTCTGAAGTCCAAGGGGGTACCCGAAGCCGTCACTAACCAGTTCCGGCACCTCGCGGACAACCTCAAATGGTTCGGCTTGATGTGGATCAACGCCTTCGACTTTGTGCGACTATCGACCGCGTGGTTCAAGGACTTCACGCCCCCGCTCGTTTCGAGGTGGGTGGACAAGGCCGCCAAGTGGGGATCGAACAACCGCGTGACGTCCGCGGTCGCCAACGCTCTCGGACTCATCGGACTATCCTACGGCTTACGAGGCGCCCAGAACGCGGCAGTCGCAGGGGGGAAAGCCGCGGTAGACAAGTCTCGTCAAGCGTTTCAGGCAGGAAAGGATTATTACAACTCGAACAAGGACGCGGCCGTCGAACGCGCGTACGCGTTAGGAGAGTCCGCGAGGGCGAAGAGCGCCGAAGCCGCGTGGAAAGCGAAGGAGGCCGCGGTAGCTCGAGGGAAACAGATCGCTTCGACCGCGCAACGAGTCGCCGTCGAGAAGAGCGCTGCTGCGAAAAACGCGGCAAAACGGGCGGCACGCGCGGCCGCCAAGAAGGCTAAGGACGCCGCCATCGCGCAAGGTCAAAACTTCATGATAACCGCGAAGGACACCGTCACGGCGCTCAAGACCGCCGGTCCCAATATCATCCCTTCCGCCGTGGACGCCGCGCGCGGCTACGTCTCGGAACAGCGTCAAGCGATCGAGAACGACATGGACAAGAAACAGTTCCAACGCCGCATGGACGCCGTGAAACTGCTGAAAAAGCGGTAGTTTTCTCTTCGGTAGATACTGTACGATGAAACGAAAACGCCACAGAGCCAAGGCGGACGAGGTGGTGCAGCCTCCGGCGTCCGAAGCGGATCCCGAAAGCCTCATGGATTGCGCGGGGCTTTCGAAACACCTCACTCGCCGCGAGGCGGAATCCCTCGCGCTCGCGGCGAATCCGACTCATACGAAAGAGTCCATCGCTAGGATGACGAACGCGCAAGTCTGCGGTCTTTTGACATTCGACATAATAGACAAAATAGCATTCGCCGCGTGCGCGAAATCAGTCGCCGATTCTTCGGACAAAGCGAGTCTGGTTTCGTACCTCCATGCCGTTTTGGGCATCAGTGTATCCCAACTCGAGTCGTTCACTCACCACCAGTTGTGCGCTATGGTGACCATGACACGCGATCCCCAAACGTGGAGATCCAATGCCATGAAAGCGTTCAAAAAGGTCCCTTGGAAGACCCTTGGCGGGGTGACAGTAATGGGCGTGAACGCGCTCGGCTATATCATGGCTCAATACATCGTCGCGACCGAAACAGGTATATGGGCACCGTACTTTGGCACTATTAAGTACTTGACGCGAAAGGGGTATATAGGCAGAGACTCTGAGCGTTCCTTCTTAGAGTTCACGGAAACGTATCTGAAACCGATCGGATACTTTTACCTGTCGTTGCCTCACAAGGGGCGGGCTTTAGTGAATTGGATAGCATCCAAAATGCCTTGGTATATTCGCTGGCCCTTACGTTTCTTTAGTTGGACTTCTAATGCAGGAGAAACGGATATCGGTGCGGTAACAGGGGGGCTTACTGGCGCTGTTTCCGCAAGCGCCATTGCGACCGGAGGGCTTACCGCCGCCGCCGCCGCAACAGCGGTAGAGGGAGCCAGGGTCCTTAGCGAAACGTTCAAGGACGGCCAACCGATGAATCTAAAGAAGACGATGATGTTGGACAGCATGTGGGTGCATTGAGAATGTGTTTGTTTATTATATAATGAATGACATCTCCCGATCCTGTGAAACCCGCCATAGACTCGCCGAGTCCCGCATTGGCCGTGAAGAGCGTGAAAAAGTTCCAGCGGTTCCGGATCAACGGACACGTCTTTGACAACTGCAAAGAGCGGAACGCCAAATTATTTTAGGTACTTGAGGATATACGATGGCCCACACTTGCAACGCCAAAACTCAACGGGGCGAGGACTGCAAACGTTCCTGCGCCCCCCGTTCGAAACGGTGCGCGGTCCACAAACCGGGCGCAAAGAAGACTAGGCACAGAATGAGACAACCAGACGGAGACCCTGAGAACAAACGGAAAATTGATGCCGTTCACAACTCTAACAAAAAACAGGGACAAGGCACCGGGTTCTCGTGGAGCCCCGGTGCCATGGCTGGACTTGCAGCTATGAGTCGAACGGCGGTACTGGCAGGAGGGCGGCCACTGCAGTCGGTACCGGACGGAAAGGGAGGACATATGCCAGTGTACGGTGCAAACGGAGAAGACGACTAAGCCGCGGGGTTGGAGGCCACGATCAGGTCCGCCATGGCTATGGCGACCGGCGACGGTTTGTGTTTGTCGACGCCGTACGGCGAACTCGCGTTGTACCCGGCCCTCGAGGCCGCCATGACCTCTTCCACCAGCTCGTGAATGTACGACTTCACGATCCTTCCCGTCTGCACCACGGACGCTATGTGGATGAAGCAGCACACGGCGATACCGTCGATCCCCACGTTCGCCATCGTCGAGGCCAGCGCGACTCTCAACAGCGCCGAGTTCATCCGGCTAGGAGTCGTGATGGCGCAGTTGAAACACCGGGCGAGAGCGTGCAGCTGGCCGTTCCCTCGAACGAGCGAGACGTACGTGTCCAAGTTCTCGTCCTTCAACATGGCGAACAACGAGTCGATGTCCGCGGTGGTCGCCGTCTTCGTGTCGCCCAAACTCTGGACGAGCGTATTGGACACCATCTCGTAAAGAAGCGGCCATTGAGAGGGGGATATGGAAACCCCCGTGTTCCCTGAAAACGGAGAGCCGTTCGCGCACGTCTCGATGGCTTCCACGATGGACCGCGTCGTCCCTTCCATCGTCAGGAGAGCGGACATGAACGCTTGGCCCAGCGTCTGGACGACCGCCGGCGAGACGCCCGGAAGTTCCGATTTCGAAGTGTGCGCTTCGAGCACTGTGAATATTCGGCGCGGCACCTCGAGCCCCATGATGCTTCCATCCATGATCAGCTTGACCGCGTCCACGGCCTCGGCGAGTTCGTTCGACACCTTCATCATGGCGACTGGTGAGAGAGAGAGAGAGTGAGCGAGAGTGAGAGGCGAGTTGAGAAGGAGTCGGGCCTGCGGGTATTTATACAATCTAAACAAAAGGTGCGACTATAGTGCCATGAACTCCGACAAACCGTTACAAAAGACCGACGCCGCGCCGAAGTCCGCACCCGTCTCTCCCTCCTTCCTGTCCGTATGTTTCGGATCCAGTCTGAAGATCTTCGACATCGTCGCGTCCCCCTTCCTGTGGCTCCTCGTGTCCCTGGCCTGGAACAGGGCGCTGAAGATCGACCCGGATGACGAAAGCGCGAACACGGTCCTTCTGAAGTCCGTCCCGTTCCTGATCCAGCTGCTGATCACTTGCGTCATTTTCGTGCCAGGGTTCGTCCGCGCAGGGTTGTGGAAGGGCCTGCTGGCGTTCGTGGTCGTCAACTACGTCCGTTTCAACATCGCGAACGTGTACGCCCTGATATTCGCGCAATCCCTCGAGTCCCAAGGGGAATAAATCGAGTCCTAATGGTATGAAATCACATGTTTTGGTGTTTCGCTCCCAAACCCGCTTCTCCCGTCAGCCTGTGGCCAGGCCCTCGCCACTCCCCGCCCCCCGAGCCGCCCAACTCGCCCGAGAAACTGACCGCGGGCGTCGCGAGAGTGATCGAGTTCCGGTACAACCGCTACTGGTCAAGGCGTCGAAAGGCGGAAGCCGGAACGGATAGAAAGAGCTCGCCCTGAGACCGTGAACAATTTCTTAGAATATCGTGCATACCGTCCCGTGCCAATCATCAGCATGTCTCGTTACGTTATGCCCGCGCCCTCGTACGACAGGGAGACCGCGGCGGCGTTCAACGCGATCCTCGACGGAGTGTTGAGGGACAACCCCGAGCTGCAGAAGCTCGTGACGTACGTCGAGGAGGAGGGCGGGACGTTTACCCCCGTTTGCAGCCGGTCGGCAATGGTGGCCATTCTTCGGAAACTGCCTGTCCACAGCGAGGAGCAGCGAGAGAATATGCGCATCCTCTGCCGCAACTACCTCGGCGCCGAACTCGACTGATACGGCAATGAAGACGGAACACCTAAGCCTAATGCAGCCCGCATGGCAAGTGTCACGTTCTCGCGCATCGAGAAAGAGCACCCGGAAGTGTCAACAGGATGTTTACTCTGGAAATTCCCAGGTGCCAGGCAGCGAGAGACGCCGGTCACTGACCGACAAGGCATGATTAAGATCATCATGCTCCTTCCTGGCGCGGCGCTCTGAGGGTGGTTCGAGACGCTTCGAGCGCGTTCGTGGACGACGGGATTTATTCGAGGCGTTGTGTGTTAGCACGCGAGAACACCACGCAACCATGTCTGATGTCGTAAGGTTCCTCCACCCTTTAAACGGTGCAGAGGACCATCCCCGTTTTGCTAAGAAAATTCGAGTTTCTCCTGATGAAAAGGTGTCAGTGTACGACGGGCTTGGTGCCCTTGGGTTTAAGAACCCCCGTGATGTTTGGTGCGCCTTGCAAAAGGCGCATCCCGAAGTTGTCGGGCTGACCGACAACTTCCGTTTTCCTGGTCAGGGGCAGCGAGACACCCCGGTGACCGACCGTCAGGGGTTGAGTCGCATCATCATGCTTCTTCCTGGCAAGTTGGCTGCAAACTTTCGTGAGAACATCTCGATCCTCCTCGAGCGGTATCTGAACGCAGACGTGTCTCTGGCTGACGACATCTACGCGAGGGCCTCGGAGAAGGAGGCCTTGGAGGACGACAAGCGCGTCAAGAGCTGTCAGAGCACCAAGGACCACATGGCCGCCGTCAAGCTGTTCATGGACACCCCCGAGAAGAAGGCCGGGCCCAGGGTGTACGCGTTCATCAACGAGACGGAGAACCACGCCGTTTCAGGCATGCACACTCCCGCTATTCGAAACCTGCACAACATGAAGAAGAGCGACTCGACGCGCGACTACTTTACGGAGGAGATGAGCGCCGGGGTGGACTTGATGAACATCATCAACAAGAAGAACATTTCCAAGGGCATCGACCCCGTGAAGAGCATCACTCAGCTCGGAAGGGGCATGTTCGACTTCTTCAAGGAGAACGGTGTCCACGAGGAAGCCAAGATCCCTGTGGACCGTTCGTTCGCGCTCGAGAACAAACGCAAGAGGGAGCAGTACCTGACTAGTCGGAAGGCGCTCGAGGGTCCTCCTCAGCGCGTCCTTCCTATCACTGCTTGAAGATGTCAACGTCTCATTTTACAAACATTAAATTGGAATTAATGGACCACTAATTCAAAATTATGAATAAAATGGCGTTATGTTCAAATAAAGCCCGTGCTCGTTCAAAACGAGAAAAACATTTGCTTCAAGTATGGTAATACTTAATATTTATCGCCCGAGGCTGGCGACAACTTTCAATCCCATCAAAGCCTCTTTTGTTTTCGACTCTCTCGTCACCATGCGAGACTGTCGGACAATCTAGACGAGACGCGCGCAACCGCACGCGTCTGTCACCCCGCAAAAACCCTCCGCCACCGGGCTCCACACAACGGCCCGGTTTTCGTCGATAGAGTGTATGCGTCTGCACACCTCTGGAGGAGTTTTCATGACAATCGATTTCTTTGCCGTGTCCTCCAAGTTCTTCACGATGTCTCTCATCGCTTGAACGACGTCTCTCCGTTGTTCGGCGTTCATCCACCAGAACCCGCGAGGACGAGGCGCGTTCTTCGACGACCTGCGGAAGATAGGACGGTAAGCGGCAACTCGACCGAAACATGGTAAGCGCCCGGGTTTACGGACTGTTTCTTTATGCAATCGTAACGAGTTCGCGTGGATGCACTTACGTTTTTTGTTGGTTGAAAATGTCGTCCAGTTCCTTCATCATCGACCTCACGCTCGCGTCGTCCATGGATGCTTCTCTCCCTTCGCACGCTTCTCGCCTTTATCCTTCACTGACGACCCCGACGGTTACGGATCCTGCGATCTGTAACCGTCACCGAACGTTCTGGTAGCTCAGCGGGAGAGCGTCGGCCTTATGAACCGAAAGTCGCGAGTTCGAATCTCGCCCAGAACATTTTTTTCTCGACATTTCCTATGACACATGGCACAGTGCAGTTCGAAGACTAAGGACAAACACAGATGCAACAACCCCGCTCGAAAGGGCTTCAGGACGTGCGCGTCGCACGCCCGCAAGCCGCGCAAGCACGCCGCGCACCAGCCCGGGTTCACGTGTCCCATGCGAGACATGGCGATGGTCGAAAAGACCACCCTCCCCGGCGGAGATATGGCCGCGGGCGGGTACTCTGACTTCGGGACGCCCGTCATGTCCGCTCCGCCCGTTATGCACACGATTGGCCAGCGCAGGGTTAGGAGGAGGAGGAGGAGCTGAACTCTGTCAAAAAATATCACAGCTTGCTAATGGTGAACGCGGATGCCTGCCCACACTCGGTGGACGGACAAAGGAGCCACGCACACCCGTTTTCGCGAGACGCGCGAACGGAAGCCGCGAACGATCCCGCCGCCCGACGCGCACGTCTACGTCGGTTTGCTAGACACGGGCACGGGCGGTTCGGGGTGAACCGCCCTCAAGGCCGCCGCGTACTCTCTGCACCGTCTACTGCCTTCCGTGCCCATGCGCACCGTTGACTGTATATCCATATCGTCGTTCACTTCCGTCGATTTACTGTAAAAGCAGCCCATGGACACACCATGCATACAAAGTGGGAATGCGAAAGGTTTTTTCATTGCGTATCGTAAATAATGCATGAACTGCACGGACAGTCGCCACACGCGCCCACTGCGGCATCGCAGGCCGTCGAGACTAGACTGTTTCAAGAAGACTGCGAGTCATAGGACAGAGGAACAGGTTTAGCGGATCACGGTATTGTTCGAGTACGCGTCGACGTGGCGTTCCTTCGCGTTCGTCCACCACCCCGCGAACTCCCAGTGCAGTCCGACCGTCGGGCGACCCGCCATGTTCTCCTGACGTTCCAACTGGTTGAACGTCTTGAACAAGAAACTGTGCGCGCGGTCGTCCAGCGGCCAGTTCCTGCTCGCGACGTCGTACAACCGCTCCTCCACTCTGCGCCTCATGCTGTTAGACACCCTCAACCCCATCACGTGCACGATGCCTTCCTCCAGCTCCTCCCACAACGCCCACATCTTGCGGATCTTCTCGCAGCGGGGCGTGAAAAGAGCGTCCTCGCACTCTTCGAGCCGTTCCGGCGTCAATACCCGCATGACTGCGCGCAACTGCTCGTCGGTCCTCTGATCCAAGAGGGAGTCGACGCGGTCGATTTCCGCTTCCTGGCGAAACGCCAGCTCCCTGGACACGAGCAGCTCGAACTCAACGTACCGCGTTCGAAGGTATTCCTCGTCCCTCTTCTTCTGCTTCAGTTCGTCGTACACGTTCTGCGTGGCCTTGTTCACGCCGCTTCCGAACGGCCACGACTTGTCAAGAATTTTCTTGATGAGCTCCGGGGGGAGGGAGTCGTAGGACGCGGGCTCTTCCGCGTGAATCTCCATCTGCGAGAACGCGGACACGTGAATGGCGGTCGTCAGATAACGGGGCCGGTGATAAATATGGAACGAATTTGAACAAGCATCGAAGGTACGCGCGCGTGGCTCACCTTGAGTGATTGAACCCCTTCCGAAACCAATGACCACAGCGCGTGGTCTCTGGCAGTGATCACTTAAAAACTCCCGTGTTCGGGCTTCCAGAAGGTTCTACATGTAAGTGACGTCAGACGACGACACGTGGCAGGTCGTTCGCCGCCCGCGTTTAATCGTACGCTAAGTATGCAAGCAAGGATGCTTGGAAACCAGAAGCCGAAAAAACCGGATAAACCGCCGATCATCAAGAAAAACCATACCGTACGGTCGTACACGGCGCCCACCGGCGCGCTATCGAGGACCCGATCGAGTTCCCAAGGGAGTCGTCGGGTGAGCCGCGGGGACAGTTCGAATGGGAGCGACGATTCGACGCGGCCGTCCATATCTGCGCAAGACAGCGAATTCGATATCAAGGAGGAGACGGCCCGCATCTCGCAAGATTTTGAAGACATGGATGCGCCCGAAATCCTGAGCAAACAGCTCTCCAACATTCAACAGGACTGGCTGTGGAGGAACATCGTCCTGGCAAAATCCACGAATATTCTGCCATCCGTCACGGTTCCTACGAATAGTGGGCCGGTCGAACCGCCCGTCCCGAACACGCGTTTTGACCAATGGTTCACGAAAGAACTCGAAGAGGAGAGTCGACGCGCGAAGAGGTCGTGGCTCGTTCGACGGCCGCGCTACCGCCACGGCGGCATCCGACACGGGTGACGCAAGCGCGCAAAAATATTGACACGTCTCAAATGTAGGGTTTTGTAATTTTATATGGGTGTAAGAGCGAGGCGAACAAACAAGCCGTCCGCGATGTTAAATAAAAATATTTTGCGAATATAAACGGATGGCGAAGACGAAGACGTGCGGCTGCAAGACAGCCTCGGGAGGACTCTGCAAGAACAAGGTGGCGGATCCGAAGCGCAAGCGGTGCCGGGTGCACGGAACGGCGTCCAAACGGAAACACCGGGCGCGTCAGGGCGAGGCGGAGAAGGAGGCAGAATCGCAACATCCAAACCCGAACTTTTTCGATTTGGACGGGCTAGACGAAAGAACCCTCAAGATGATCGTAGCCAGACTAGACCCGAACTCAATGAAAAATCTTGCGATGACAACCCCTAAAATGACGGAACTAGTACCTCGTATGGCGACGGAATATTACAGAGAGAACATCGGTAGGTTGCGAGACGACACCGATAATGCGGAGTTTGACGTGCTTGAAGCCGATGATGATTACAAGAGGTCACTCGAAGGACTCGCGTCGAACCCTGGTGATCCGATCATGATTGCGCAAAGAGACAAGGCGCTAAGTGACCGGAAACGGTATGCCAGAGAATTGGAAATGGTCGAGTCGCTCGAGGATAACACCCATGAAAAAGATTCGATTGGGTGGCGAGCTATCATCGACAGGGAAGATTTAGAGAGAGATAGGAAGAGGGGGCGGTATCACGGATAATGACCCGGGCTTCCAGAAGGTTCTGTACGAGGATCGAAAAGCAGTACCCAGAAGTGACGACGTGGTGTCGTCACTGTAGAGTGACCGACCACAACGGTTACTTCAGTGTCCCAGTTATGAGAAGAAGGATATCATCGGGCTTCCAGAAAGTTACGGAAATACGTATTTAGCAGACGACACGTGGCAGTAGTTTGGTGCTCCACGTCTCCGTGGTAAGCGTTTTGTCGTTTCGTTTTGGGTATAAGAGCAAGGGGTCGTTTTAACTCTTGGAGAAATCGTCTCCGCCTCTGTCATCTTCGGCGGCCATGTCGTCGCGGGTGGCCATGGCGGCCATCGTGAAGTACCTTACCCCGACCGACGGGTCGGAAGAATACCCGGCCTTCCATGGAAAAATCAGGGTAACGCCCGATGGGAGGATTTCGGTGTTCGACGCTGTTGGTGCGATCGGTGTATCCGAACCGCGAAAATACTGGGAGCGTCTCAAGCAGACCCATCCCGAGGTTGTGACATTTTGTCACAACTTCAAATTCCCCGGTCCCGGGCAGCGAGAGACTCCTGTCACCGAACGCGAGGGGTTGACTAAGATCATGATGTTGCTCCCAGGCAAGCTCGCGGCCAAGTTTCGTGACAATTTGTCCGTGCTCCTCGAACGATACTTGAACGCGGATCCGACTTTGGCCGAGGACATCTTGAAGCGCGCGGACGCCAAGGAAGGGACCGAGACGGCCCTGTCCACTCTGCAGCAGCACAATCGCATCAAGAGCTGTCTGTCGACTCGCAATTTGAACGACGCCATCAAAGGATACCTCGACAACCACAAGGGGAGCGGCCTGATGTACCCCAAGGTGCACGACACCAACAACCTTGCGGTCACCGGCAAGACTTCCAGCGAGCTTCGCGCCATCTATCACGTTGGCGGATCGGCACGCGACCTGCTCACGAACGTGCAGAGCGCGGGCATGAACTTCATCCAAGCCCTCGAAACAGAAGAAATCAAGCAGACGGGCGATAACCCGCTGGGCATCGCGAAACGCAAGCGGGACTTGCTCGAGCCAGTGTTCAAGGCTACCGGACTTCACGACACGCGCGCGGACGAGCGTTGCGTCCAAGAGAACGTCAAGGTCATGCGTCTTAACCAGCGCCTCACACGCGAGTCGCAGAAGGCCGTCGCGGTATATTAATGGATCAGATTTTGTTGAATACGAACTGCCAGATGTGTTCCGTTACGATGGCCGTCCCTATGGCGACAATCTGAAGATCTTGGGGAGACATAGTGGTTCCCTTGTATATGAGGACGGCGCCGCATAGAAATGCGAATATATCTGTCCATATGTTCGCGGAGAACGAGCAATTCACCTCTTTGGGAATGGACTTGGACATCATCATGTAGTACGCCGTTCCTACTAAAAACCCACCGATGACGACTTGGGTGCTGTTCATTATCGTGTGCATGTATTCATAATTTTGAAATTAAATACAATTGATTCTTTATAATGTGGTTTATTCACTAAAATTCAATAAAATACGAGCCCCGTATCATTTACGCCTGCGACACCGGGATGTACGAGAACAGCGCCGTGGCCTTGTCCCTCAGGTTCGCGATCCGGTTCTGAATGCTGCTGAGTCCAGACCTGCCAGCAGAAGCAGCAGCTGCAGTCACGGTGGTGTGGGCGAAGACGGTGAACGCCCTGGCGATCCTCGAGTACCCCGACCTGCTCTCCTCCGGCAGACAGGGCAGCAGCTGCTTCAAAAGGTGCTCGTTCAGAGTGGCCAGGGCGAGAGACTGCAATCTCAGCGCGGCACGCTGGTCGATCTTGGCGGCCATGTCCGGCGAGCTCGGCGCGATCCTCGCGAGCGCGGCGTCCACCTTGTCCCGCTGGGCCCTGTTGGCCTTGCACGTGCCCTTGAGCACGCAAGGCTGCCGCCATCCCTCCTCGATGTTCGCGTCCTTCACGACCTTCCACACCGTCGGGTTGTCCTGCTCTTCGAAATGTTCGAGCAGCGTCTTCTTGGGCGCGTTCCCCCAGTTCTTGGCGGGCGTGATCACGACCAAGGGGTAGACCATGGCGGCGTCCTGTTCGGGGTAAATGCGCTCGATGGGCGCGGGCGTCTTGTTGGGGTCCGGAAGCCATTGGAGGAAGTCCGCCTGGTCGTTCTCTCCTCCTGGCGTCGGGAAAATCCTAGGAGCCGGCGTCCTCGTGATGAGCGCCTTCACTTGGTGCGAATAAGTCTTCGGGACGTGAGCGGGGACGTCGGAGCAGAGAAGACGGTTGGAATGCGAAGGAGCGGCTCGGAGCGGCTGCTGGGCGTGAATCAGCGTCTTCAATTGCAGCGGTCGCGGCTGCGGCACGACTCTGGGCTCCTCGACGAACTCGACGGGAAGCTGAACGGGGGGCAGCAAGGGCTTGGCGGGTTGTTGCAAAGGCGCGTCCGGTAATTTCGCCACTCCCATTACGACTTGGCGCGCGGCGGGAACGCCTATGGCGACGTTGCTTGCCGGCTGAGGCGGGAACGGCGAAGGCTCGATCCTTGCCTTCTTGGCGGCCTCCATGGCGGGCTTGAGGCTGAAAACGACCTCCTTACTGCCGTCCGGGTGCACCACTTGTATGGGGACGAAGCCATCCGGAACACTGACGAGCGGGGCGGGGCGTTTCTTCGGGGGGAGAGAATGATCCAAAGGGGGGACAGCGGCGGGCACGACTTTGAGCGCGTTGAGCACGGTCACTGCGTCCTCCTCGTCGTCAGAGAGCGTGATGACTTCGCGAGGCACGGGCTTCGAATCTTCGTTGCTGGCCACTTCGCATAAGGCGGCCATGGCGTCCATGTTTGTTGCTTGGTTGTTTGGGAGAGTGCGTGGGATGCTCGGATCGCAGGGGAGGATCGCCTTTATACCCGTTCTGCCCATCCCACGTGAAAACGGTTACGGCCGCGGGGCGCGGCGCGGAATGTTCTAGAAACATACATCGGCGCGGCGCTCGTTCGCGGTAACTGGACGGCGCGGCGCTCGTTCGCGTGCCGGGGGCAGCAGTCCCGCCCCCCCCCTCCCCGGTGGCCGCGCGGCCGGGCCCCGTTCACTCCAATAATTCACCGAGGGTTTCAATAATTTTACTCATTTGAATAATTCGCCGAGTGTTTACACCATTTCATTAATTCGAATAATTTACCAAGTGTCAAGCCATTTCATTAATTCGAATAATTTAACAAATGTAATAATTTTATTCATTTGAATAATTCACCGAGGGTTTACACCATTTCATTAATTCGAATAATTCACCAAGTGTCAAGCCATTTTATTCATTTGAATCAATCAATTACAACGGAAGCCCCCCGGCGCCCGTCTCCCGGGCCCGGGCCGCGGACGCCGTATTACGCCACTCCGACTCGCACGTGCACGCACCGTCCGACCTCGCCAGCCGCTGGCACTGCGGAACGTGGCAGCTGCTCAGCGGGGCGCCTTTGTACCCGGCGTGGACGTCGCTCCTGTTCACGATGGGGGCGGGGAACGAGGGGACCAGGGGCGGCAGCTCCTCCCAGAACCCCGTCGCCTCGTTGAACGCGTGCGTGTTGTTGCATTTCACGATCCACCCGTTCTTGACGTCGAAATGGCCCAGCGGGGCGGTGGCGAAGTGCGGAGGGTACAGCGGCTTCTTGCCGGCCGGGCAGAAGAACGGGTGCGCCAGGTAGTACCGCACGTCGTCAGGCATGTATCCCTGCTAACGAAAAGGAAACGGAGCGGGCGGTCAGACGCTCGCCACCACAGAGCAAGGAAACGAGGAAAGCCCGAAAACGAGGGAAGAAACGCACCAGCGGATGCGGGTTGCCGTTGTCGACGCCCTTGAGATGCCTGAGCTCCTCCGGGTGGAAGTTGGGCGGAGGAGGGGGGGGCGTGGCTATGGCGGCCTGCCCCAGCAGGACAGGCTCGGAGGACTTGGCCAAGGTGGCCAGCGGCTTGCTCAGAGTGCATTGGGTCTGGCTATCGGCCATGGCTGTTGTATCGGTTGCTGGTGAGAGAGAGCTGAGGGCTGTGCGGTTTGCCCCGAATTCGGTCCGAGGACCGCTTTTGTACCCTCGCCCCTCTCCCACGCGGCGGCCGTTACGGGCGCGTGCTGACGCACGGGCCGCGGACTGGCGCGGCGCGGACTGGCGCGACCCGGTAGGGTACACGCGGACCGGCGCGACCCGTAGGGTACACGCGGACCCGGTAGGGCACACCGCGTGCTGACTCACGCGAATCTTCTGGAAGCTTCCGGCGCGGCCCGGTAGGGGCGTCCGACGAAGAGTATAAAGCGGCTCCTCGGCCTTCCCCTCCGCATCTCGCTCCCCTCTCCCAGCAATCAGCTACCCCTCTACCAAAGCCATGGCTTCCTCCCTCCTGCGCCGCTGCAACAAGTGCCCGGGCCGCTTCCCCGAGGCCCACTTCCTCTCCCACCGCAAGTCCTCCGGCCTCACGCTGACCTGCCTCGCCTGCCGCGAGCTGCAGAACAAGCAGGCCCGCGCTCGCAGGGCGCGCGAGAAGGACCTCATGGAGAGCGACGACGACGAGGAAGAGGCCCCCTCGTACAGCTACAGCTCGTCCTCGTCCGACTCCGAGCCCAAGACGCCCGCGACGGTGTTCCCCCCCTTCCTGCCCGCCCCGTTCAACCGCTGCCTGCGCATCAAGGGCAAGAACCCCCACCTGAAGCGTCGTGCCCTCCCCTCGCACGACGGCATGGGCGCCCGCACCAAGGAGAGCTCCCGCGTGGCGTGGGGCAGCCGGCGGCGCCTGTCCCCCGTCCTCCGCCGCTGCGAGTCGAGGGTGGGCGACGACGAGCTGCTGGTGGGCTCCGAGGGCGCCGCCAAGGAGCGGCTGGAGGAGTCCCGCGCGGCCCGCAGCGACCGCGAGAACCGCGAGGTGATCGATCTGACCAAGGAGGACGACGACTTCTCCTACTTCCGCTTCGCCCCGCCCTCCCCCTCGGAGGACGGCGTGCCCATGATGGGCTCCGTGCTGTCGGAGGACATGGCCCTGGACCTGGAACGCGCGTCCGAGGACCTGTTCTGCGACTACCGCATCGGCGCCATGACGCTGGAGGACATCGCCGGGCTGGCGAAGGTGGAGAAGGAGCGCTGGTTCCTCCCCTTCGGCCTGCTGAACTGAACAGGCCTTGTACCTATTGTACAGGATTGTACATATTGAACTTGTAATAAAGCGTCTTGATTGGCTCCAACTCAATTGCACTAGGTAGTTCCGCGGCCCCGCGTACCCGACCGTGTAGTACCTGTATCCCAAACAAATCCGCGCGATCTGATTGGGCGCTAGTCGCTGTACTTGGAGTATCGGCCAGTAGGGATAGCACCACCACTTTCTCCATTTTCCCACGGGATGGTGATGGTGACGCTGGAGGGGCTGTGTTTTGAGGGTCGGAATTAGTGGGACCCCTTTCTTATCATGGCTGGTGTGCATCTTATTTTATACCAATTCCACTTTTGCAAGGACACGTGTCATGCATTGATTGATCTATAAACGGAGCATTCTGATTGGACGCTAGTCAACATACTTGTAGTATCGACCAGTAGGGATAGCATCACCACTTTCAGCATTTTACACGGGAATGGTGATGGTGACGCTGGAGGGGCTGTGTTTTTAGGGTCAGAATTAGTGGGACCCCTTTCTTATCATGGCTGGTGTGCATCTTATTTTATGGTCAGCGATAGACTATAATTTATATGACCGTTGCATTCAAAATTTTATGGTCAGCGATACAATATTAATTCTGGCACATGTCAAAATTTTATGGTCAGCGATACAATATTAATTCTGGCATATGTCAAAATTTTATGGTCAGCGATAGAATATTAATTCTGGCACATGTCAAAATTTTATGGTCAGCGATAGAGTATAATTATCAAGGCATGACACTGGTATAAAAAGAAGATGTGCACCAGCCATAATAAGAAAGGGGTCCCACTAATTCCGACCCCAAAAACACAGCCCCTCCAGCGTCACCATCACCATTCCCGTGTGAAATGCTGAAAATGGTGATGCTATCCCTACTGGCCGATACTACAAGTACATCTACTGTCGTCCAATCAGAACGCTCCGTTTATAAATCAATCAATGCATGACACGTGTCCTTGAAAATGGAATTGGTATTAAAATAATATGTACACCAGCCATGATAAGAAAGGGGTCCCACTAATTCCGACCCCAAAAACACAGCCCCTCCAGCGTCACCATCACCATTCCCGTGTGAAATGCTGAAAGTGGTGATGCTATCTCTACTGGTAGATACTACAAGTACCAAGATGGCAGCCAATCAGAACGCTTCATTAAATGCTCCTATCCTATGGCCATGGTAGCGGGGCCACTAGCAGGCACGGGGAACGCCACACGCGCCCGTTTACGCCGCGGCTTCTCGAGGACTTGGCGCTCTTCCACGAACTTGCGCGGCCGCCTCTTGCGTTTCAAAATCTCCTCTTCTGACCGCGGCGCTCTCGTGCGCCTCCAAGTGGGGTAGACGTTCCTGTGGTGCAGTTTCTTCAGAGTCTCCTCCAGCGACTGCGAAGGGCCCCGCTCGGTGTACATGTGATCGATGTACCACTCCTTGCCGTAGGTTTCCCACGCCATCCCCCCCTCGAACCGGTCCTCCAAGTGGCGGATCAAGCCCGGCATGTCGATCCCCAGAGCCTCTCGCACCTCGTCCTTGCTGAAAACGCCCAGTCGTTTCGTGGCGCACAGGAACAGGTGCTCGAAGACGACCGTCTCCGGATTGCACACGATGCATTCGTCTCTGTGAATTTGGGGGTGTAGCTCGCACCCCTCGAGGATGCACTCGGAACAAGGTTTCGCGACCTTCCTCTGCGATGCGGTGTGTTTCCTGCATCGCCACAGAGCGCATTCGGGGCAAGGTTTGGCGAATCCGTGGGGGCACGCGTCGTTACGTATGTACTCGCACTGGCCGATGCCGCAAAGTTTGCACGCGTGCTTGGCCTCGTGGTCGCACACATACTTCGCTGTTCGAGCCCATGAACTCCCCCACTCTGGGTTACTCCTCCTCGAGGAAACCATGGCGTCTCTCTCTCTCTGTCCCCTCCCCCTTTTATGCCCGCCAAAGACGCGGGCCTTCCAGAAACTCCAAGAACCTACTGGAAGTATCGACCAATAGGAACTCAGATGACGATGACGTTGGAGAAGTCGTCCGCCGTCACGCCGAACTCCGCCAGCAGGCCCGCCACGTCAGCGTCCTCCTCCTCCTCGTCGGGGGCGGGCGCCAGCAGCTTGCCGTCCTTGTCGCGCATGCGCAGGTCCATCCCCAGCCGCAGGGAGCACGCCGCGATCACCGCGTTCGCGTCGTCCAAGTGCTCCTGCAGCCCCTTCTTCATGGCCCGGGCGGCCACGCGGCAGGAGCGCTTGTGCTTGTCGTACGCCTCCAGCTGGCACAGCCGGCCGCAATAGCGGGTCGTCAGGCAGCGCCCGCACTTCACGTGCTTCTTCCCCGGCGGGGGCAGCTTCTTGCACGTCCCGCAGCGGCCCGACTCCACGTCGATCAGGTTGCCGAGAGGGCACCGAAACAGGGCGTCCTTGTACGCGTCCCACATCACCATGGCGTCCCACTTCTGGATCTGCACGCACCCCATCATGACCACCATGGGGGCGTTGAACTTGAACACGGCGCCCGCCTGTCCCATGCGGTTGAAACCGTACTCGCCCCTGAGCAGGTTGGCGTACTCTTTCATCCTAAGGGCCTCCACCACCGAGAAGAAATCCCCCCGGCTCACGAACGCCGCGCAGGCGTCCAAAATCTTCTCGCGTTCCTGCGCGTCCGGCTCCATCAGAGCCACGGTCAGCAGCCGAGTGCCCATCAGGTCCTCGATGGGCCACTCCTCAAGCGGGTGCACAACGGTACGAGCCCCGCCAAAATCTGCCCTCGTAAGCGGTACCCGAAAAGTGGCGCGAAATGCGAATTTTGGTGTGCGGGTGCACGACGGTGACCGAATTCCGGGCGACTGGCATGGCGGTCTGGCAGGCGATGCTGGGCGTGTAAAAAGGCATTATCAAGGCTGAAATTTTACGCTCATCCTCCTACGGTGTTATTCGATCCACCAGTATTTTTTTTTCGCCATAAAATTTGCGGAATCGAACAGCATCTTGCGCCATTCAAAGGTGGGTCCTTGTTTGTTCGCAGATTTTCTCTCGACCCCACCTGACTGCAGCAAAAAATTTTCCCGATGAAGTGCGCCCTAAGATCGGGTTATTGGTCATGAACGACGCATTTTTTAATTCTAAAGACTTTGACCGAACGACTTTTTTCATTACCGCTGCCAATTTTTTTTCCCGAGCTACCGCGTGTTTCCGACCAATTTCACGGCTGCTTCAGGCTTGACAGACCCATAATTCGTATATATTTGCGTTTGCCCCGAACGTCATGTTTCATGCAGGCTTTCTGGGCTCCAAAGACGCCCATGGCCTCAGGGGCGGTGACCAACCTCCGGACATGCACAAACTGCGGCGAGCATGTGAATGCCGCAAGCAATTTCTGCTGCCGAGTCTGCGACACGGACATGAAATGCAAGACCGTGGTCGACGTCACGGAGTGGTATGTGCATATTGAGCGGCGAATTCACTCGCTCTTGAAATCCCGACCTGTGGCAGACAAGTATTTTACCATATCCCCATTCCCCGAGTCTCTCTTTTCCGTCATGTTTTCAAGGTTCGGGAAGTGCGTCAGTTTCAGCGAGCGACAGCATGTTGACGAGCCATTTGCTCGCATCAGGGCTGTGCGGCTCATTTTAGAGACGAGCGATATCAAGCAGATTTTGCACTCGGATTCAAGGGAGGGGCCGTGCTGGAACGGCAATAAGGTGCTGTCGGCTGGCAGCCTTGCCGCAGTCATGCCGCCCATGAAGTTGTTATGGACGCAGACAGGGGAGGGGATAACAAAGCTGTTGATTCGCTTTAGCTGGTGCGTCCTGAACAACATGGGCATTGTGCTCATGGCAAGGGATCATGACATGGCTGACCTTGTGGCCAACAAGGTTGGTGGTAGGGAAAACCCCGAGGCAATGGGTGCCTTCCTTAGGCGCCTAACCGCTGCACGCGCTCTGGAGACCAACAAGCCCACTGCATATGTGCCCACCATTCCTCCTTCGCTCAAAGAATCTGCCCTCAAGCATTTTAAGGAAATCCCTGTCTACGAGAATTACTGGTTTGTGGAGAGGGTGCCATTCCGTGAGAGCGGCGAGAGGGAACGTGGCCAGCCTAGGCCAGCTACCCGTGCTGCCACACGGGCGGCAAACGCTGATGCACAACAAGCTGCCCCCCCTGTCAGCACGCAAGCTCCCCCCCTAGCTGCCAACACACCAGCTGCCCCCCCTGCCGGCACCCAAGCTGCATTTGCCACCCATGATGACACCCTGACCGATGAGCAGAGGGCGTCATTAACACCAGCATTCAGGCAGTTCAGGCTGGGCTTGCTGGCCAGAGGCAAGGGTAAATGGGCCAATGACTACGCGTGGTGTCGCCAGCGGCAGCGAAACAACCCAAGCCTGCCCTCTTGATAATAGGTATGTGTCACTTGCTTTCTCATTTCTCATGCATTGCTTGTGCCTTTTTCTCTCCCTATGATGCATGACTTCATGTGTGCAGATGTGGGCAGCCTTAAGCAAGCCAGATGGCCAACCTCCACAGTCTCAGGGGTGCGGGGGGTTGTTTGTCAAGAAGACAGCACTAGCGCTCACGTGCTCAGCCCCCCCTACTCCCAACGCCACTGCCGCTCACCCAGAAGCACACGCACAACCACGCATTGTTGCTAAGCTGCAAGATAGGATTGCAGTTCTCACCAAAGAGAGGGATGAGGCAAAAGCTAATGCTAACCGCCTGGTTGGGCGAGTGCATGAGTTGGAAGAGCTTCTAACGCACAAGGTCAAGGATGGCTGGGAGCGTGGCAGCACCTATAGGGGCATCCTTAATGCTGGCAAGGGCAAGGGCAAGGGGAAGGCCACCGTGCACACGAGGGTTAAGAAGAGGGCTGTAGGCCTAGCAGCATCTGCTGACCTCCACGGTGGTAGGGTGGCCAAGCGGCTCACGGCGGATGTGCAGAGGTTCTTGGATTCTCGGTATGATGGCGATCAAGTGAAGGTAGAGGCTTTGGTCGCGTATTTCGAGGCAAACCCTGAGATAGCCAAAGCCGTGTTTGACCAGTCTGGCTATGCCACCACGTTGGCTAGGGAGCTTAAGGCCAAGATGGAGGCTGCATGGGATCCCGAGTTGTTGATGTGCCTCATCAAGAGGTTCAGGCTCAGTAGGAGGAATGTATACCTTTTCAGAATGTCACTGAGTCACACTTGGGATGAGGAGAGGGGGAGTGGGTGCCACGGGAACTCGTGAAAGGTGTGCCCTTCCCTGAGTGGCCCACCAACTATGAGTTGCACAAACTGGATGACGAGATTGCTAAGGCTAAGGGTATGGAGCAGAATGAGGATGGTACCTTTGTTAGTGCCAGCCTAGAGGCGGGAGTCCTTGAGGCCATCACGCATATAGAGAAGGTGTGCGATGTGCAGCTGGACCTGGCGGGTGGGTTTGATATTCAGATCCAGGTAGATGGAGCCCACCTCACCCGTGGTTGTAGTCAGACCACCATAGCCGCCAACATCACACCCAGCGATCCCCACCTGAAGCTCATGGTGAAGGCCCAATCGCCGTTCAATTTGTGCGCAGTGGCTGTGTACAAGGGCTGTGACAGCAACCACGACGTGTTGAAGGGTGCATTCACGCGTACGTTAGGGGAACTGATCACCATCATGAAGGACAAGGGCATCTTTCTCCCCGACGCACTTAGGGTGGTGCCCCTTACAAGGGTGATAGGGGGGGGAGACAAGCACTACGTCAACGCTGAAAGGGGGCAGAGCACATGCGCACATACATTCCCCTGCAACAAATGCCTCTGCCCTAAAGCCAAGTTCGGCTACCTGGAAGAGTCCAAGAAATACCCCCTGCGCACCACAACCATAGCCTGCCAGCTGGCCCACGTCTGGGATGTCGAGAAGCAAGGGCCCTTCAAGTGCGTAGGATGCAAAGTCACATTCACCACGCAGGCCCAGCTTGCAAGTACAAGGCCCAGCCCTACCAAGGCTGCTGCACATGCCCTAGATCACTACTATGGCCAGCGGTGGGGCTGCACCCCCATTCTTCCCATCGAGCACGACGACCACCCTGATTGCATCCTCCACCTCCTGCTCAATGTCGTGTGCTCCCTAGTTGACCACACCCTACTGGCAAACTTGCTGAAAAGCCAGGAGGAGGAGATGCTCAAAACATTGCATGAGGAGTGTGGGGTGTATCTCAAGGCCAAGCACGTGAAGGCCACCTCCAAGAGTGCCACGGCTAGAGCTCCCGAGAAACCCAACATAATAGGCAGGGAGGCCATCTCCTTGCTACAGAAGTATGAGACGTGCGTGAACAAACTGGGGAGCATTCTCACGGGAAGCAGGGATAACATCATGTTTGCCTGGCAGAGCTTGGGTCTGCTGTGGGGCGAACTCTCTGACCCAGAATTCCAGGACGATGGTCCGGGGGGGCCAACAGGGCGGCCAAGGCTGATCTGGTGTACGAGCATGCAGAGCTTTTTTTCAATGCTTTCTTGACAATCGCCACGCCTGAGGCTGTGACAACGTACATGCATGATCTTGTTTGCCACATCCCCTCCCAGGTCCTCAAGTTTGGGGACCTGCGCCTCCTCTCTCAAGAGGGGCTGGAGCACATGCACTCCGTGCGCAAGACCGAGGCCAAGGCCTGCACCAACCACCGCTCCAAGCTGGGCCCTGACGCCAAGGGCAAGAACATGGCGGTGGGCATGTTGATGCAAGGCATGAAGGCGGACAAGGTCAGGCAGCACCTGTCCAAGAAGGTGCCACTCCCCCCTAGTGACACCGAAATGAGGGCGCGCAAACGCATCGCCGCCGTGCCACCTGCCGAGTGACTCTCAATCCTCATGGCTGGTGTGCTATAATTGTTGCATATCCAGGCAGGGTTTAGGACTACTGTGCATGCTGTGGGTGTAGAATAGTCCTTCTAGCCCCTGTGACAGCTGCCAATTTTATTTTCAGCAAGCCCCTCCGTAGGAATCGCCTCAGGGTGGCCACTTGGGTATACAGCCAGCTGGGTCCAGCCAATGTTTATATGAATAAATTATTGTTTATGTGTCACAAAAGTTGTATTGAATCATTGATGAAAGGTTTTTACAGTTATCAAGCCATATAAATGGAAGTAGACCATATTGCACTATGGAGGTTCTCTCAATTTGTGAGCGTTTTAGAAGCGAAACTGGCATGTGTTGCATATATAACCCAAGCACGCCGGCTGCCGGCTGCCGTGGCATCTCCCGGCCGCCCGGCAGGAAGAGCTGCTTTCCCTGGACGAGCGGGTGGGTCAGGCGGTGGTCGAGTTCGTCACGGCGGTGGCTCGAGACGCACAGGTCTCGGTGCGGGCGGCCTACCTCGCGGGCGGCGCCGACCTGGGCCTCATGTCCCCGCGGCAGCTTCGCCTCTTCTTGGACGCCCAGGCCCCGCCTCCCGGCCCGGTTGCCAGTGGGGGCTTTCTCATCACCTCCCTCAGCCTGGCGCAGGCCGCCATGCTGCGTGTGGAGTTCGGGGCCCCCATCGCGGTTCAGGGCGGCCAGGCCATCTTGGTGGACTCGGCCGGGCGCGCCCAGCCCCTAACCGCGGGGACGCCTGTTTCTGCCTTCCTCCACGACATCCTGGAGTTGGCAGGCATCCCGCACGAATGGCACCCCGCGGCTGACCAACCGGTCGGCATCCTCTCGCGCGCCCAGATTGCCGCCCTCCCGGGTTGCTGGGAGGCCGGCTGGGACCCGCCCCCCCCTCATGTCCGGTCCCTTCTGGAGGGGGACGACCCCGAGTCGGGCTCCTGTGCCATCTGCCTTGAGCCCTTCCGGCCGGGGGATGGCTTGTGTCGCCTGCCCGCGTGCGGCCACACATTCCATCAAGCGTGCATCGCGCGCAGCTTGCTCCACTCCGTGCCGCGCTGCCCGTTGTGCCGGGCTGTTGTGCCGCCCCCTGGGACTGCGCTTCCTCTCGGCCCGCCCCCGGTCTCGCTGGGTCCCCTGCCGGGTCCCCACCGGGCCCCGGGGCCAGCTGCCTCCCCGACCCCTCGGCCTCCGCCCCCGGCCTCGTTGCCGGGGCCTGGGGTGGTCGCGGGCGCGCTGGCGAGTCCCCCTGGGAGGGGCGCCGGCGTTCTCGATCCCCCTCCGCTGGGGGTCTCCCCGGTGGGCACTGCCTCCTCCGTGGCCCCGGCGGGCCTGCCGGGCGCTGGTCGGGTCGTGGTGCGCGCGCCTGCCGGCCCGGCTGGGGAGACGCCGCAGGCCCCACGTCCTGCCTTTGCTGGCGCCGCTCCCCGCCACTCAGCGCCCGCCGACGGCCTTCACCGGTGTGCCGTGCTGCTTCCCACGGGGTCCCCGTGTGCGGGTGTGTTCCACAACCGTAACCTCCTCTGCCAGCACCTTCGCGCTGTGCACCCCGATCTCGGCGCGGCGGATCTGCAGGCCATGAGCTGTTACCGGTGCCCGGAAGCTCACTGCCAGCGGGTGTACTCCATTCACGGGCGCGCTCAGCACGCGCGCGCCTGTGTTGCTCAACGGCCCCTCAACCGGCCAGCAGTCCCGGCCCCCTCCCCCCCTCCCGCCTCGGCTCCCCCGGCTCCCAGCCCCCGCCGCCCGACTACTCGGCCAGTTGGCGTTGGCTTGACACGGTCCCTGGGATGCATGCGCCATCAACCCGACGTCTACCCTGACCGACCTCCCCCACCGCGCGCGTAGCCTTTTCGCGCAATGTGCAATCGTTTCTCTCCGGCGCATGCACGCCGCTCCGGACGACCCGCTGGGCTTTAAACTGCACATGGTGACCCCCCGCCTGCTCCTCACCCCTCTCGGGCGTGGTGTGCGCGGCCTCCAGGGTGCGGTTATTGCCCGTTGCCGACGCTTTCTGCAGGGGGACTGGGAGGGGCTGTTTGGCGTGCCGCCCCCGCGCACGGCCCGGCTGTCGGGGGAGGTCAACTTCGAGCGGGTGGCCGCCGACGTCATCCGCCTCGTCCGCGAGGGGCAGCTCAGCCGGGCCATGACCCGCTTGGAAATGGCCAAGCTCGCCCCCGCCAATGCGGCTACCCTGGCGGCCTTGGAGGCTCTTCACCCTGCGGAGCCCGGATTCCAGCTGCCCGTGCCGGACCCCCTGCCGGCCCCCCTCCGGCTGGACCGCGACTGCTTCCTGGAGGTGATGCGTGAGGTCCCGCGGGCTTCCTCTACCGGGCCGTCGGGCTGGCGCTACGAGCACTTGGAGGTCCTGGTGGGGCATGGGGGCGAGGACATTCTCTTTGACACCCTCATTGACCTGGCGGCTGGTCGCGTTCCTCCCGCTGCGCGCGAGTGGTTAGCGGGCGCTCGCCTCCTCGCTCTGCTCAAGGGTGTCTTGCCCCCCCCGAGGGCAAGGTGCGCCCGATCGCCTGCGGTGAGGTGCTCCGCAAGCTCGTGGGCAAAGTGATCTGCCGCCAAAAGGCGCCCGAGCTCCGTGCCTTTTTCTGCCCGCCCCTCGCAGCGGGTGAGACCTCGGTGGCGGCCCAGCTGGGGGTGACGACTCCAGGCGGGGCGGATATCCTCATCCATTCGGTGCAGGCCTACCTCGAGGCCCACCCCACCCACGCTGTCGTCAAGGTCGACTGCCACAACGCGTTCAACAGTCTGTCCCGCGCCAGCATGTTTGCGGCCGTCATGGAGTCCTTCGAGGACTTGTACGCTTGGACAGCCGTGTGCTACGGCCAGCCCGGCCAACTGGTTCACATCATGGAGGACGGCACTCGCGGCGGCCTGCTGTCGCGGTCGGGCACCCAGCAAGGGGACCCCCTGGGACCCCTGTACTTTGCCGCCCCCCTCCAGGGTTGCCTCCAAGCGGTCCATGCTGCCCACCCGGCGGTCGCTATTCAGGCCTACTTGGATGATATCTACCTGCTGGGCCCTGTGCCGGACACCACCGCGGCTCTGCTGGCACTGCAGACCGCGGTGGCCGACATCAACCTCCAGTTGACCCTTGCCAAGTGCGCGGTGTACTCGCCCCAAGGTGATTGCTCCGGCTTTCCGCCCCAGCTCTTGGGCCGGGACGAGCGCCTCCATGGGTTGGATGTCCTCGGCGTTCCGGTTGGCGACCCCGCGTTTGTCATCGATGCTCTGCGGGCCGCCCTCGAGGCACGCACTGAGGTACTGCCCTTGATTGCGCGCCTTCATGATTCGCAGACCAAGGGTCTGCTTCTGTGGTTTTGCGCTCACCCTCGCGTCGTTCACTGGCTCCGGGGCGCTCTTCCGTCTCAGGTCCGGCTGGCCGCCGAGGGCCACGACGAACGCATCCAGTCGGCCTTGGCGCAGCTGGTCCCGGGCCCCGACCTCCCGCCACATGCTATTCGCATTGCCTCCCTGCCTGCACGGATGGGTGGCTGCGGTCTGACTCGTGCCGCCCGGCTGGCCCCAGCAGCCTTTTTGGGCTCCGTCGCTCAGTCGTGGGCGGAAAGCTGCCGGCTCCTGCCCCTTTTGGCAACGGCAGCGCCTGACCTCCTGGACCCCAGCAGCCCTTTGCCCTTCGTCACCGCCATCCAGGAGGCCTATGCTGAGATCCAGCAGGCCTGTTCTCCCGTCCGTGCCGCTCAGGCGGTACAGCGCCACCTCCCTCGCGGCACTCCCTCGGTCGCCTCCGTTCAATCTCCCGCCGCATTCCCTGCTCGCGTCATCGATAAACACCAGAAAACCTACGCGGGTATTCTGCACACGGCTGATTGGATTGCTCTTTTCGCGGACCTCAACGCCCAGGGACGTGCGTGGCTGTTCTCGCTTTCCTTGCGGAGTGTGGGCTCGGCGTACCTTCGTGCTCTTCCCATGGCCCCCCCATTCGCCTTGGCTCCCAGCCACTACTCGGTGGCGCTCCGGCACCAGCTATTTGCCCCGCAGCCTCTTGTTCCGGCCGGGCGGCCTTGTGGTAGCTGTGGGCAGCCGCTGGATCCCACGGGGACTCACTACCTTGCCTGCATGGGGGGCCAACAGAATCAGAATTGGTATTTGTATTTGCACACTGTCCTCCTGACGGTGGTGCTCGCCATGATTCGGTCGGTTTTCCCCCACGCGAACATCCGGTCCGAGGATGCGGATGGCGCTGCCTTCTATTCCCCCAACCACCGGCCTGACATCGTGGTGCTGGACTTTGAGGGGGGTGGCCGGCATCTGCTTATTGACGTTTCGGTGGCGCGGCCCTTGGCTCTTAGCCACGTGGCTGGGGCCTCCCTCACGGCAGGTTACACGGCGGACCGGGCGGAGCGGGCCAAGCTCCTGGCCTACGGCGACGTCGGGCACCATCGTGTGGTGCCCTTTGTCCTGGAGGAGTTTGGGGCCATGGGGCCCCTGACCTCCGCCTTCTTCAAGGAGTGTTGCCGGCTCCGGGAGGACCGGCTGGACCTGGAGGGCCAGCGGGCCCCATGGTCGGCGCGGACCTGGACGTCATATTGGCGTCAGCGCTTGTCGGTGGCGCTGACTCGGGCCATGGCGGACATCATGCTCCGCCGTACGCGGGCTGATTTTGCGGTGCAGCAGGGCTATTAGGTTCCTCCCGTTAGGCGTTTCCATTGGTCTTATCGTAGTATAGAGCTTTGACATGGCTCTGTATATAGGTTTATAGCTGGGCGTTTGCTTTGGTTTGAGTGATTTCACTCTGCTGTAAGTAATTATATTTTTAATATATATAACCCAACCAAACGATACCTGATTGACCTGGATTTTTGTGCATTGTCTAAACTAGTGATGTCAAGCCTGCATGCAAATTTCTAGCCTCAACTGGGCACGCCTTGTATGAAAACTGCCATTAATTTTTGTATAAAATGCAAAAATCGCGCATTTTTGGTACAATTTGCTGACAAATTGCCATCAAATGACACCTGATTGACCTGGATGTTTGAGCAATGTCTAAACTGTTAGTGATAAGCATGCATGCAAATTTCCAGCCTCAACTGAGCACATCTTGTATGGAAACTGCGATGAGTTGGGGCGAAAAAGGAGAAAAACGCGCGTTTTTGCTAACATTTGGTGACAAACTGTCATCAACTGATATAGTATGAACCTGGATTTTTGTGCAATGTCTAAAATAATGATTTTAAGCATGCATGCAAATTTCCAGGCTCAACTGGGCACATCTTGCATGGAAACCGCAACAATATGTGGTAAAAAACGCGAAAAACGTGCGTTTTTGCTAGCATTTGATGGCAATTTGTCACCAAATGGGGTCAGATGACCATGGGACCTTGTGCACAGTTGGAAGTCATGGGCGTGAGCCTACTGGCAAGCAGCCAGGTAAGAAGCTCTTTATTTGCATATAAGAAGGCATTTGTTTGTATTAAAATCTGGAAAATCGCTAAAAATAGACCTGCCAAAAATAGACCAACTGAGGTCAGAAAAATCTGGGAAAATCAATTCCTTCTACTAGAGTCCTGAACATGCTGCCTACCAATATCTAGCATGTTTGGACTTCTTTTGCTCCGTGCAGGGCTTATAAGGGCATTCTTTGGCACTTTCATACCGTTGTGTGCTCCGTGAGGATATCGGGCGAGCTAGACATGATCCTGGCTATGGCTGACTAGCGGCAACGGATAAGGTGAGATGCACCGCCGCCCCCCTTCGCGCGACTATATCCTGTGCCTGCCGGGCCGCGCCACGCGAAACTTCTAGAAGCGCCGCGCCCGTTCCCTGCCGGGTCCGCGCCCCGTGACCTGGCACCCGAAAGCGCCGCGCCGACCCGGTGGTATTTTTGGAAGGCCGCGTCCCGTGACCTGGCACTCGAAAGCGCCGCGCCCGTGAGTCAGCACGGATAAGGCCGCGTACTCCGGCCAATCCCGTGCGTCCACCGCAAGTCCGGGAAACCTTAAAGGCCTCCCCACCGCCGGGACTTCTCATCCCACTCTCTCACCAAGCTCACAAGCTCTCTACCAAGCAAGCCTCCATAGCCATGGCCATCACCACCCGCTCCATGGCCTCCATGCGCCGAAGGGCCTCTCGCTCTGACGCGAAGTCGTGCAAGCCCCTCCCCAGAGTGAGGGCCCCCGTGAAGAACTGCAAACGTCGAACCCCTTTGCCTGATGTTCCCCCCCCCGTTGTCTCTGATTCAGAGTCCGCCGAGCTCCTTGAAAACGACGGGGAGTGCAAGTACACCGACGCCGACATCCTGCCAAAGTACCAGGACACGGCGCCGTTCGACATCTTCCACGCCGAGCTGGCCAACTACCCCTGCGATCGCAAGTGCGGGAAGAGGAGTCCCCGCGGCTTCTACCTCCGCCACAACGACGCCCTCAGCAGGAACGGCCTCGACGACTGCTGGTGCGAGCAGTGCATGGTGGAGGTCGTCGCCCCCTTCGCCTACACCGACCGGGACTACTTGGCCCGCTTCATGGACCAGTGGACGAGGGTCGAGCCCCGCCGCGAGAACGCCCCCCCCTTCGTCTCCAAGCGGGCGGACCAGCTGCACTACGCCTGCTGCATGTGCGAGCACGTGCCCGAGAAGGTGGCGTACCGCGTCAAGGAGGACGAGAGCGTCGGCACCAAGCCCGGCATCTACTGCGAGCCCTGCGCCAACAGGGAGATCGTCTACCTCGTCCGCCGGGCGTCCGAGTTCGAGACGCTGGGGACCTACTGGACTCGGGAGCAGCTCGCCGCCAAGGGGGAGGAGGTCGCCAAGCGGTTCGAGCGAGACCCGGAGCTGTCCAAGATCTGCGCCTCCATCGCCCCCTACTTCAACACCCCCTTCTACAGCCAGTGGCCGCCCAAGGGGTGCCAGAGCTGCTTCAGGACCTTCCACCACCACGAGATGTCCTGCTACTTCACGTACATCCCCCAGCTCAAGGCCATGGGCGTGGCCTGCCACCACTGCGCCAGGAACGCCAAGGAGAAGGCCCTGCTCAAGTTCGACGGCTTCAACATGTACAACTCCCTCAAGTACTACAACGAGAGCACCCCCTGCGACCAGCTCAGTCGACGGCTTCAACGCGCCCCTGTCGGACGCCGACTCGCCCATCTTCTGACTAGCCTCGGAACCTCCTGAGTACGATCCTTACTATGTTGTTCCCCATGACAGGGCAGAGTACCTTCCTTCCAAGCAGTTTTCGGGGGGGGCCGTGCGCAGAAGTAGGAGTGGGGCTCACAAGTGTAGGCCTTACCCCCCCACGCAGTTCAAGTCCCAGCCCTGGTATGATCCCGCTGGGCCGTTTAGCTTGCACGAGCCCCCCACCTACGAATCTGGATGAAGTCCTTTACATTATTTATTTTTTAATGAAAAAACTTTGTGCATGTCCCACACACTGTGCAGGGCCACGGGACTTAGCCGAGTCCCGTGGCCAAAAACAAAAAACGCGGAAACATGGGGTCACCCTCGCGGAGCGTAGTGCTGTTGCTGCTGCTGCTGCTGCTGTTGCTGCTGCTGCTGCTGCTGTTGTGAGCCCCCCTGGAGTATCTCTTGGTCACTGCTGTCCTCTTCCTGCCTTGTCAAGGCGTCTAAATTGTCCCCATCCGCTGGGGAGCTAGGTCTGGATCGTAGGGAGCCTTCCACAGGTCTCTCCATGACCTCACCTGGACCTGTCTCTACTTGTGGTGGTACCTCTAGCCCTTCTGTACCGTGCTCGTGGTTGTCTACCGGTTCTATCTCTCTATTATCTGAATCTCTCTCCCTAAGCTCGTCTTCTGTCTCTCTGGCGTTCCTGGTTTGGTACCGTGTTGGCATGGTGCTCGTACCGGTACCTTACACAGCAGGCATCACCTCCCCAGGAAGAAGAGAGAGAGAAAGAGCAACCACGTGCTATGGATCTATAGATATAGAACCTAGTACTACTTCCTAGTAATAGTATCCTCTACTGTTTGCTAGGGCCAATGGTCAACTGAGAGAAGGTAACTGTAACTGCTGTCCCCTCCCCCTGGCTGCTGAGCGTGGGTGGCTTGGAGCATTCACGTGTGATGTGCATCCCCTCAGGCAATGGCATGTGTTCCCTAACAAACCTATCTGCATCTGTAATGTTATCAAACCCTTTCCACTTAGCACTAGAGCCTTGGGACAATATCTTATCTTTAATGTGTTCCTCACAAGTCTTCCAGCTGTAGAATATAGCAGGTCTACCCTTATCCCCGTCGTGAGCTACTGCATAATAAGGAAATCCAGACTGTCCACCCTTGTTTATTTTACGTCGGGGCATGTTACATCATAGTCTGGCAGCGGCTTGCAAGCAGGAGAGAAAGGGGAAACCCAGGCTACCTCTAATGCAGTGACCTTAAACGAACGAGGAGAGAGCACGGAGTGTAGCACAGCACACGCCCCCAGCCATCCGCGGCAAAGGGGCTATACAACGATTACACGGAGGTAAACACCGTCAACACAGTCGGCAACAGCCAGACGGTATTCACCCCCACAACATGTAAAACAACGAATGGTTGTCGTCCGCAACTTCCATTCGAACCAACGACATTCACACCCTATAGAGGCACAACGTATAACGAGAACCCCTACGCGTGCGAACCCGGAGAGGAAGCGAGCATGCCAGCTAGCCTTCCACAGGCATCGCTTGTAAAGAAAGGATCCTATCTAGGGGACGCACCATAATCGATGACGTTAAATCCTCCTGAGCTGGCCGCCACCCGGTGTCGTTGAAGGCAAGCCCTGGCCGCCACTAGGTGTCGTTGAAAGCAGGAGAGCTGAACGCTATCGTTTACAGCACCTCACCACAGGACTATTGCTAGCCCCGCCGAGTATCCCAGACTGGCCGCTTGCTGGCTAGGTCGTCGTTGAATCCCTTTACGGGCTGGCCGCCGACCAGTCAGCAGTCGTTGAATTCCGGAACCTCTACCTACGTCAAACTCAGCCTTGGTATCCTAATTGGCTCACTAACCCTCTCCGCGAGAGTTAGCTAACCTTTCCAGCACATTTCCTCCGATAACCAGTGTTACGTCCCAGCCCAGACACACCTAGCCTGAGCTACGTAGCGAAAGACCCTTCTTGCCGGAATTAGGAATAATTCAAGGTAGCCTAAAGTAGGTTGCGCTTCACGACGTGAGTCGTGAGATATCTGGCATCACGGCTTGATGCCAAGCTAATTAGTACACACTTATATTGGCTAGCAACACCAATTACAAATGGATAGTTGCCCCGGGTTCAATGTGTAGGCGTATTCGCACTTATCATTCATCAAACCAAGAGGACGAGACTCTCGTCCTCGGACCAATTTAACCTAGGTTGATTGCGGCGCAGATACATGCCAATTTCCCTGGACCAATCCGAGCCAAACATTCCACGTAGGATCCGGGCCGACATCGACCCTCAACTACAGGATCCACGCCTAGTACTACAAATGGACTCAGAACTGACGCGGCGCCACCGCACCGGTTCCTAAAAGGGCAACCTAGGACCAAAATAGCTAGTCCAATTCACGCAAGAGTCAATGTCCATAAAACTTAGTACAACGGCCACAAGGCCTTAGTAATTTATTCCATTGTTACGTCCGACCAAAAGGGCCGGGACGTAACAAGTACTTACTTTCTACTTATAGCCCCTGGCCATATGTGTGCCCTTGCCAATCAGCTGTCAATTAATTGGTAAGGGAAATTAGGTAAGAGCTCGTAGCGCTATCAGGCAACCCGAGTCCTGTAAAAGTAGGGTGAATGGGATCGGAAAAACTCAATCCATAACACTGTTATCACAAGTAACTAACTAGCTACCACAGCCTGTGCCACACCAACATGCGTACGTGATGTACCACAAAAGTGATAACTATATATCAACATCAAAGACAGCCATCAAGGCTAATACATCAACTGTCGCCCCGATTGTATTACAAACCCATAGATGCCCCTTTCTCAGGGCTATGTGTTACATATGCTCCCCACGGAGCTATGATTTTAATTAATTAATTAATACATCAACTCCGATTTCATTCTCGTAAACTTCAATCGATCGTGGCAGTGTGCTACTCCGCCCCATCCTCAAACGGTGGCAGCCCAAAAAGATGCGGCTGGAAGTGCATCAGCGATGCGACGGTCTGGGTGGCGCCGCTCGCCGCGACAATTCCCGACGCCGATAAGTCACCAAGGACACCTGGCGCGTCCCCACTGCTGCCCTCCTCGAGCATGAACGAGTGCGGCACCCACACCACCTGCATGCCCGCCGCGAGCGCCGACTGAACGCCACTTGGCGCGTCCTCAAAGACCAGGCAGTTCTCAGGGCTCGCGCCCAGCCGGGACGCTGCCAGCAGAAAAATATCTGGCGCCGGCTTCCCCTTCTTCAGCTCAGGGTCGTCCCCGCACGTGACGCTCGCAAACCTATCAAAAAGCGCCATGTGGCGCGATACCTTTGCCCGGTAGGGCGCCCCATAAGATGAAGTGGCAAGCGCCGCTGGGACACCCTTGCGGAAAAGGTGTTCTAGCAGCCGTCCCGCCCCCGGCATGAGCTCCGCGGTTGGCCACAGCTCGTCTTGGATGGCCTCTCGCTTGCGGAGATATTCTTCTGGGGTCAAGGGCAGACCTGTCTCCCGGATGCACAGCTGGCAGGCAGCGAGGGCGGGCAGGCCCATCATGCGGATCTTGGTTGCAAAGGGGAAGGTTTGGCCGTACTCGGACGCGATTCGCTGCGGGTGGCAGTATAAACCAGGCCACCGAGGGGCAAGGGGCAAGGGGCAAGGGGCAAGGGGCAAGGGGCAAGGGGCAAGGGGCAAGGGGCAAGGGGCAAGGGGCAAGGGGCAAGGGGCAAGGGGCAAGGGGCAAGGGGCAAGGGGCAAGGGGCAAGGGGCAAGGGGCAAGGGGCAAGGGGCAAGGGGCAAGGGGCAAGGGGCAAGGGGCAAGGGGCAAGGGGCAAGGGGCAAGGGGCAAGGGGCAAGGGGCAAGGGGCAAGGGGCAAGGGGCAAGGGGCAAGGGGCAAGGGGCAAGGGGCAAGGGGCAAGGGGCAGCAGCAACCTGTAAGTGCAAGGAAAGACCGTGCAGGCAACCGGGCCACAGGTCATGAACAGTCAAACATCAGACATTACGGTATGACATGTAGAAACAATACTACGTAGTTGGAGGGAGCCATGGGTCTGCGCCTCAGCAGGTGACAGGGTCAAGAGCATGATGGAGGGGACCCGGGGACCAGTGTAGTTGGTGTGGTACCCAAAGGGACGGGCGCCGGTATCCAAGGAGAGGAGGAAATGAGGGCAGTTGCATGAGGGATGTTTGGGGCTGCCTACTACTATGAACATATGCAGCCATCAACATCCTCACAGAGTCAAGCATCTCGGTGGAGTGCATTGTGAGAAGTGCTGACGATCAAAGTGCTCGTACAGCTCAGGTATTCCGGCCAAATTCTGAACCTGAGGATGAGCCCCAAGTGGTGGATTCCGAAACGCTGCTATCAAAGGCATTTGGCAGGACCTGGTAGATAACATCCAAGATATAACCTAGCATGCGCTTCAACTTAGCTGTAACTCACCTATAACCTAGCCATAACCAAGCCATAACCTAGCAATAACTTATCCAGAACCTAGCAACAACGTAGCCAGAACCCAGTGTGCTTCCATCTATCTATAACCCACCTATAACCTCGGAATAAGCTAGCTATAGCCTAGCTATACCCCAGCCATAGCATGCCATGCGATTCAGGACGTTGCTTGAGATGCAAGCATGGAGACCCGGTGCGCAGCCGTTCGCGAGGGATGGGACCCGTAGTCAGCACCTATAGGACCCGGTGCACAGCCTCTAACAGATGCAGTCCCCAGGTGATCTGATGCCATGCACGCGAGGTGGGTGAGACATCCGGTGCTCACGAGTTTTGTTTCCTCGTCCACCGGTGCCAGGGTTCCCTTGCCAACCGTTAGTACTTGCGAACCATTAGTACAGTAATGCTGGCACTCATCACACTGGCACCCACTTCACAGGTTCCCATCGCAGGGAGGGAAAAGGGAAGCAAAGGGTGGGAATGCTTGAATGTATCTTAGGTGAATACAAGAAAGCAGGCATGCGTCATGTGTGCATGTGTCTTTTTTTTTTTTGTGTGTGTGTGTGTGTGTGTATGCGCGAAGAAAGCAGGCATGCGTCATGTGTGCATGTGTCTTTTTTTTTTTTTGTGTGTGTGTGTGTATGCGCGCGCGCGCGTGCGTGTGCGGTGTGCTTGGGCGTGCGTGTTGTGTGGCTTCGTTTGCGTGCTTACCCGTGCATGTGTGCATGGTGGGAGCCAGACTCGGCACAATAGCATGGCTAGATATCCATGAAGAAGCCAAGCCTGGCAAGGATTAGCAAATGATACAAGTTATCCATGTAGTATCTTGGGACTGGCCCGGCGGACTAAGCCCTCACCCACCCACCTGTGCGGCCACCATGTGCAAGCCCTCGCCCACCCACCTGCGCGGCCACCGTATACAAATCCTCCGTGTTGAGCAGCAAACCATCCATGTCGAAAATGACGTGGGTGACCGGCTTGAATGGCCCCCCAGGCCATGCGACCGCGCTCCCGGCCATTCCGTGCGTTGTCGTCAAGGCAGACGCTGTCAAGTGGTGCCCCACATGCATAGAAATGGAATAACACGCAGCCGAATTGTCGGCGATCACACTAGTGGTCCCATAAGCAATGGGACATTTGCGCAGTGGATGTGTGCAGCTGGTTAGTACGGCAATCATGTATACGCACGTAAGTCTTGATTATGAAATAAAACATTTGAACATAAGCGTTTCACATGTGTATTCATTACTAATGGCGAAGTTGGGCCTCCTTTAAGGCGTGCATTCGGTCTACTATGCAAACGCGAGTACAGGTGTACAGTGCCACATCCACGGAATAACACATGTCAGTGAGGATCCTGCCACAACCAAACCATCGATGAAGCCATAGTAGGGCAGGATAGGCGTTCCGCCAGCTTGGCTATTATTTTCCACGCCGGGTCGACGGTACCGTATTAGCAAATTACCTGGGCGCAGCTGGGGCAGAGTAGGTATCCCAGTCAGCAGCGAGGGAGCCTCTACTCCCTAGCGTAACAGCCTAAAACTGCGCCGAGAGGTATGCAGAGAGAGTTTGTCAGAGCATCCTGAGCTAGACCGAGAGTCGCTGCACAGCTCTGGTGTAAACGGTTCGAAATGCTGACTGGCCTCAAATCACTACCTATTGCTGCATGGTGGAGACGAGAGGGGCACGCACATTAACCTGCAAAGCACTGAGGGCCGTTTTGTCGTGCCAGCAACGGTGTATGTGATTTCGGCCATGGACAATGTTATATTTCAAACTCTTTGGTGCCTTCTGCGCGCCTCTCTCACATTTCTCGTAGTTTGTGAGCACAAACCCGTAAACCATGGCCGACATTGCTGACATCGCTACATATAAGAACGCCCATACTCGGTTCGCGTCACTACTGTAAAATTGCCGAACGCGTCTGCCAAACTGATGTTGTTGTTGTTGCCCATGCCCAATGCTGCACATGGGCCCTGCCGGACGGGACCACCGGCGCGGGAACTTATCTCAACTTGGAAACGGCCCCGGGCCAGAACACTGAACAGCATGCCAATTAGGACGTTCCCCATTGGTTTAGCCAGAAAGTATAGGACGGTCCGTGGATGCTAGTTGCTATATGCTGTGACAAGGCAAGAACGGGATCCCCGCCAACCGTGCGCGGCATTGGCGGCAATCACGGCCCCGGCGCGCTTGTCGTACAGCGGTGGACGCCAGAACTGCCGGAGCCTTGGCCGCAGGCCCGCAGGACACAGACAGAACATAATGGGAGGAATGGGTTTTATTACAGGCGGAATTCGATGCCGGCATGACTACAGAGACAATCACCATGCTACGACCACCATATTTGTTGCTGGGTATGAGAGCGTCATGCCAATGAAGCAGACTAGCTAGCACGTACAAGGCCATTTCCTAATTTGCGATAGCACGGCAGAAGTTGAGAATTACAAGAATGAAAACGTTTGCGCCCACCCCTCCCGTTGTATTCGTGTAGCACCGGGCGCTCACCAAGCTGCTTCTTTCGCTATTGCGCCTGCGTGCCTGCTGGCAAAAACTTTCCATTTTCATTCCGGCTGCGCTCTCCTGACGGGGTTCGATCATTTTGGATGGACCCAACTTTACAGCGTGGCAAATAGCAAAAAGGATTGCTTGCATGACGGTGTTTCTACTATCCAGATTTAGTAGATTTCTGGATCGCACCGTGCAAGAGGTGATACTCCCATGCAGGTTGTGCAGGACAGCAGTGCCCAGGCTGTCGAGATTGCAAAGCCGCTGCTTGACGCGGATGGGCAAAGTAAGCTTTTATTCCGTCAAAGTCGGTAGAAAAGTCGGGGTCTACACCACATGGAAGGAATGCGAGCTGCAAACCAAGGGATTCTCGGGCGCGGTCTTCAAAGGATTTTCCACTCTGGATGAAGCTCTTGCCTTCGCCAACCTGCCGCCGCCACCGTCCACCACCCTGCCAGGGAAGGTATCCGTCAAGCCCAAACGCGAGCTCTCCTCCCAGGCACCGCTTGGGCTGGGAAACGGCGCGTTGAATCCTCGTCCGACCACCAGCCGTGCCGTTACTCCATCCACCAAGCGCCATCTGGCCAGTCCAGCTGGGACGCGAGCCAAAGGATCCTCCGCTGTGGACACGACATCTGATGCTAGAAATCACCCGACGGACCCCCCGGCACGAGGGATCACTCACGTAGCCTCTAGCGACGCGCCTCCTCTTGACCTCCCGCGATCAGGAACCCCCAGCAGGGCGACGACCACGCCCGACAACCTGCGCGCCTTGTTCGACCGCGTGGGCGGGCAGACCGCCTCCTGGAAGCTCCAATTCGATGGTGGCTCGCGCGGCAACCCTGGGCGCACGGGCTCCGGCGCCG
The DNA here is from genome assembly GCA_009746045.1 of Mesostigma viride. Classification (NCBI taxonomy): domain Eukaryota; kingdom Viridiplantae; phylum Streptophyta; class Mesostigmatophyceae; order Mesostigmatales; family Mesostigmataceae; genus Mesostigma; species Mesostigma viride. The sequence goes on along the minus strand of RPFO01000079.1, from coordinate 2,626,334 downwards.
TCCTCTACGCGGACGGCACCAAGGTGTGGGAGTGCTACCACTACGGCGCTCATGGCACCAGCAACGAGGCAGAATACTTGGGCCTCATCAACGGCCTGCGCACTGCAAAGTCCCTCGGCATCTCGACACTGCGGGTGGAGGGTGACTCGGAGCTTGTCATCCGCCACATGACGGGGAAGTACAAGGTCAAGGCTGCCAATCTGCAGGGGCCGTACCAGGAGGCGGTGACGCTCGCGTGCGGGCTTCGGCGTGTCGAGTTCTGTCACATCCCGAGGGAGTTGAACGCGGCCGCGGACGCGCTGGCGAATGTGGCCATGGATAGGGGCGCATCGCAGCAGACCACGTTCGGTTAATGCTGGCAAATAAGGGCATGGATGAGGGCGCGTCATAGCAGAGCTTACTTGGTTAGTGCTGGCGACTCTTGGAGCGTTGTCCATGGAGCAATTGTCAAATTGAGCAATTTGTGAGTTCGTTTGACATGAGTCCACAACGCGGAGCACTAGAAACCCATATGCCCCTTCTCAAGGATATGTGTTACATATGCTCCCCACGGAGCTATGTCTGAATTAGTTAATTAATGGCGTCTCATCAGAGAGTAGCTCTCTGCATAGGGAAATCTTGGCTAAATTCTTAATGCATCATCCGTGGGGAGTCCCATCATAGGCGCACATGCGCATAGGCGTGGGCCACGTGCTCAGCTAAGCCTGACTAGTGTACACTACTGCTATATATTCCCTAAGCTGGTGTTGCTGGGGTGGCCTGCCAGGGCTTGTGGTCGACGTTGATGACCACCCCCCTTCAATATACCGGCCTCCCCCATGCAGTCTACAGGAGGCCCGGAGCTGGAGGTAGGTCGGCCATAGCTCCTGTCGCCGTTGTTGCTGCGCTAGGGTCAAGTCGTCGTCCAGCGTGTAGGAAGTCCTCGCGAGCTGCTTGCGGCGTTTAAGGAACAACAGCTTATCCGCCATGTAATCAAAGGTCAGGAGCACGGGAGCCAGGCCAGCCTTGCCCCACGTGTCGGTAAGGCGGACAGCCGATCGACATGCGCCGCTCACCAGTGATGTAACAAGCAAAAATGACTTTGTTGTTACATCCTTTGTTTTGTGAATGTTTGGCTTTTATTCGAGGACTTTTGGATCAGTATTGAGAAAGTTATGAGGTTTCTAAGACGACGGTACTTGGAGCTGATACTTTGTCAACCAACTGATAGGAACCCTCATTGGTCGTGGCCTGATCCACGTAGGGTTGTAGTTTGTTGGCTGATACTACTGATAGGAGCCCTCATTGGTCGTGGCCTGATCCACGTGGGGTTGTAGTTTGTTAGTTGGTACTATTGAGTCTTAAATGCTCCTTTGGGACTTCAGTGCTTACGACAGATTTAGGATCTCATGGAAAGATTCTGCCAGGCTGTGTGTGGTGTTGTTCTGTTTTGTGTGACTAGGATGGATACGAAGATCTTGTATAGAATCCATGGTTCTGATTGGTTCTCTTCAGGCTAAGGTTGGAGCAAGTTCGACAAGCACGTCGATATCAAGGACGTGGGGTCGCCATTGTTGCTACGTTGGTTTTGATTCACCATGGTATAATAAAGCTTGTCTTTGTTGTCCATTCATAAGAGCCCCTTGGCTATAGACGTCCTTCAGTTCCACAGAGGTCGTCTATACACGAGCTTGTCTTTGTGTCTACAAGGGGTTGTGATTCCCTAAATCACGTGCTGTGGAATTTCCATCTCAACGTTGCTCGGATACTTGAAGTTCTGCAACTCAGGAAAGCAACCCAGGTAAAAGATCTTTCATATTGGACTGTGGATGATGCTGATGATCATTTTTAGTCGTTACATTGGTATCGGAGGATCTCTACTTTGGTGTTTCTCTTGAAGTCGTAACCTTCCGGGTAGTACAACGTTGATCAGATGTCTGTCATCCGAGAAGATTCATAGAGTTGCGGAAAACTTACGGTGTTACAGAGAGAGACACATCCTGATGTGACTGTCTTGCTCTGTAACACTAGAAGTCAGCCGTAACCGTTGTCTCTACTAGGCAGACGATCGCGACTTCATGTGGAAGTATGAGTAGTTCGAAGACACAATCACCTTTACCCCCTACTAATCAAGGTGCAAGCGACCCGTCATCATCTCTGAACCCATTGCTAGGGAAGGTGCTGAGACAACTACTCATACTCCACGGCGTCAACTTAATTTCAATCGTACTTCTATGACTGAAGTGAGGCGGGTTACACAATCACCTTCATCCCTACGGAACCAGGTGTGGGCGACTTCTTCTCCTTCACCTCTCCCTAGAAAAGGGTGTTGCATAAGCCATTATTAACGCACCACTAAGTCACCGTCCCTTTCTTTAAATTCGTGCAATATTTCATTGACAAGCGTCCTTACTTACGGGCTTTCGGCTGGCTGGCCGCATCGTGCTGAAGTCCGACCACCGCCCTGTCTGTCGTGGCTGCTGACGCCGCAGTCTCTGCCTAGCTCCAAACATCTTTATATATTGGCATTACGCAAGTGTTGCTACGTTTCGAGCAGGGCAATGCGGAGTGTTGGGCCAGTAGCTCAGCAGGTCCGGCTCCAGAATCCTGCTAGGAGCTGTCTTTTTTCCCTGCAGGCTCTGTTTTCGGCCAGGCTGACATGGCGCTACGGGTTATGGCTGAGCCGACGCACTGTTGCTGCCGACGGCACCTATCACCCGGTTTCCGGGTTGCGGCTGCACGCACGACCACCACCGCGACCGCCTGACGACGTCGCCGTCTAAGGTTGTTTTTTTTCCCGGTGCTGCTTTTCTTTGACGACATTTTTACGGTGTGGCTCAGGTTACACCTCGTGTCTTTTGAGGGTGGCTCCGGATGAGCGGACAGTAGGGATTCATGGCTGCCTTTTTTACGCAAGGTTCCTTTTGCACTCACTTGACAATCTTTCAGGATCCTTTTCTTCGGTGCATGGGCAGCCTACCCTTGCTGTTTAAGGACTGTGGCACGTCCTTAATTCACGCGTCGCCAAACATTTGTTTCAGTTGTGGGGGAAACTCTTCCTTTTCTTGTTGAGCATCATGACAGTGGAGGCGTTCTAGGTTGAGCTTTGGTTCCTCCCACGTGTATGGTGGTTTGGTTTTGGTGGGGAGGAGAACAACGGCATTTGTGTTGTTCCCACTATCATCATGGTACTATGGGTAGGGCGAGCTCCCTAGGAGTTGTCCAGATTGGTGGCAGCTACGTCTGGTTACCCTGAGCAATTTTTTGCGGGGGAGTGGACATCCTGGATGTCTGCAATGTAATTTCCAGACGGCATCACACATGCCAGGGCAGAACAACAGCATTTACGGGGTTTCCACTATCATACTTGGACAGCTGTGTCTAGTTACCCTGAGAAAACTTCTGCGGGGGAGTGGATATCCCAGGTCTGCCAAAGGGGTGCCAGATGCTATCATGGAGGCATATGGCATGGTAGATGCCACCACATCAGGGGACATCGGGATACCTGCAGTGGGTTGTCCCCTAGAGGGTATCACACGTGCACCCATGAGTTGCCAGGTGTCTCTTGCATGGGTTGCCCACTTGCATGCTAGACGGTGTCCTTTGACACATGTTCCCAGAGGGGGTGGACCACTTGCTTGACAACGTCCCTTTACAAGTGGGGTGTGGGTCACCTTCCAGTTGGGGCCCTTACCTGCGCCAGACCATTGTGACCACGCATTTACTTCTCCCAGGACATGATGGTTACCACTTCTTGTTGGCAGATGGTCCCTGTTGGGCCTAGGAGGTGCACTAGGACAGCAAGTATGGACACCAGGGCTGCTGTCATAGTTCTTATCTGTGAATATATATATATTAAAAATATAATTACTTACAGCAGAGTGAAATCACTCAAACCAAAGCAAACGCCCAGCTATAAACCTATATACAGAGCCATGTCAAAAGCTCTATACTACGATAAGACCAATGGAAACGCCTAACGGAGGAACCTAATAGCCCTGCTGCACCGCAAAATCAGCCCGCGTACGGCGGAGCATGATGTCAGCCATGGCCCGAGTCAGCGCCACCGACAAGCGCTGACGCCAATATGACGTCCAGGTCCGCGCCGACCATGGGGCCCGCTGGCCCTCCAGGTCCAGCCGGTCCTCCCGGAGCCGGCAACACTCCTTGAAGAAGGCGGAGGTCAGGGGCCCCATGGCCCCAAACTCCTCCAGGACAAAGGGCACCACACGATGGTGCCCGACGTCGCCGTAGGCCAGGAGCTTGGCCCGCTCCGCCCGGTCCGCCGTGTAACCTGCCGTGAGGGAGGCCCCAGCCACGTGGCTAAGAGCCAAGGGCCGCGCCACCGAAACGTCAATAAGCAGATGCCGGCCACCCCCCTCAAAGTCCAGCACCACGATGTCAGGCCGGTGGTTGGGGGAATAGAAGGCAGCGCCATCCGCATCCTCGGACCGGATGTTCGCGTGGGGGAAAACCGACCTACTGTGAATATATATATTAAAAATATAATTACTTACAGCAGAGTGAAATCACTCAAACCAAAGCAAACGCCCAGCTATAAACCTATATACAGAGCCATGTCAAAGCTCTATACTACGATAAGACCAATGGAAACGCCTAACGGAGGAACCTAATAGCCCTGCTGCACCGCAAAATCAGCCCGCGTACGGCGGAGCATGATGTCAGCCATGGCCCGAGTCAGCGCCACCGACAAGCGCTGACGCCAATATGACGTCCAGGTCCGCGCCGACCATGGGGCCGGCTGGCCCTCCAGGTCCAGCCGGTCCTCCCGGAGCCGGCAACACTCCTTGAAGAAGGCGGAGGTCAGGGGCCCCATGGCCCCAAACTCCTCCAGGACAAAGGGCACCACACGATGGTGCCCGACGTCGCCGTAGGCCAGGAGCTTGGCCCGCTCCGCCCGGTCCGCCGTGTAACCTGCCGTGAGGGAGGCCCCAGCCACGTGGCTAAGAGCCAAGGGCCGCGCCACCGAAACGTCAATAAGCAGATGCCGGCCACCCCCCTCAAAGTCCAGCACCACGCTGTCAGGCCGGTGGTTGGGGGAATAGAAGGCAGCGCCATCCGCATCCTCGGACCGGATGTTCGCGTGGGGGAAAACCAACCGAATCATGGCGAGCACCACCGTCAGGAGGACAGTGTGCAAATACAAATACCAATTCTGATTCTGTTGGCCCCCCATGCAGGCAAGGTAGTGAGTCCCCGTGGGATCCAGCGGCTGCCCACAGCTACCACAAGGCCGCCCGGCCGGAACAAGAGGCTGCGGGGCAAATAGCTGGTGCCGGAGCGCCACCGAGTAGTGGCTGGGAGCCAAGGCGAATGGGGGGGCCATGGGAAGAGCACGAAGGTACGCCGAGCCCACACTCCGCAAGGAAAGCGAGAACAGCCACGCACGTCCCTGGGCGTTGAGGTCCGCGAAAAGAGCAATCCAATCAGCCGTGTGCAGAATACCCGCGTAGGTTTTCTGGTGTTTATCGATGACGCGAGCAGGGAATGCGGCGGGAGATTGAACGGAGGCGACCGAGGGAGTGCCGCGAGGGAGGTGGCGCTGTACCGCCTGAGCGGCACGGACGGGAGAACAGGCCTGCTGGATCGATACTGTGAATATATATTAAAAATACCCACGCGAACATCCGGTCCGAGGATGCGGATGGCGCTGCCTTCTATTCCCCCAACCACCGGCCTGACATCGTGGTGCTGGACTTTGAGGGGGTGGCCGGCATCTGCTTATTGACGTTTCGGTGGCGCGGCCCTTGGCTCTTAGCCACGTGGCTGGGGCCTCCCTCACGGCAGGTTACACGGCGGACCGGGCGGAGCGGGCCAAGCTCCTGGCCTACGGCGACGTCGGGCACCATCGCGTGGTGCCCTTTGTCCTGGAGGAGTTTGGGGCCATGGGGCCCCTGACCTCCGCCTTCTTCAAGGAGTGTTGCCGGCTCCGGGAGGACCGGCTGGACCTGGAGGGCCAGCGGGCCCCATGGTCGGCGCGGACCTGGACGTCATATTGGCGTCAGCGCTTGTCGGTGGCGCTGACTCGGGCCATGGCTGACATCATGCTCCGCCGTACGCGGGCTGATTTTGCGGTGCAGCAGGGCTATTAGGTTCCTCCCGTTAGGCGTTTCCATTGGTCTTATCGTAGTATAGAGCTTTGACATGGCTCTGTATATAGGTTTATAGCTGGGCGTTTGCTTTGGTTTGAGTGATTTCACTCTGCTGTAAGTATAATTATATTTTTAATATATATTAAAAATTGAGTGATATATATTCATTGAGAATGATAGATTACGGAGGTGAGATAGGCATGCAACATAAGGAAAAACCCGAGAACTGGGAGAATAACCCTGAAGAAATTAATAGTGATATATATATTAGATAGACCCGGCAAGAGCGCATCTCTGGGGTGGACCCGGCCGCCTTGGGACCAGGGGGGATATTCGAGTCTACTCCCTGGTACTCGGGAGTATCTTGGATATACTAGAATATATCTATAGTAGCTTTAGATATTTTTTTCCTGGCCAGGGACCCTGTCAAAATTTGAAGGGAAAACCAGCCGGGTGTCAATATCTGACAGGGCCCCGTCACCAACCAGGTGATGGGGCTTTTTTGCTTTTGGAGCACCCTGGCGGAGCCTATTTCCACCCTGGTTATATCAGGCCTAGTAGCCAGCCAATCAGGGGGTGACACGTGGCAGTCTGCCGGGTATGGGGGACCAGGGAGGGGGGAGAAAATATCCCCACCCCCTGGCTAATAACCAGGGCGGGGGGGGGATTTCTCAGGGTCTGAGCCGGGGTTTTGGCTGGGTCTCCCTCAGGTAGTGAGAAAGCCTTTTCAGGGGGTGAATATTAGTATTTTGGCACCCTGCCAGGTGGTTTTGGGACCCTGAAAGGGGGTTGGCTTGCGATAATGTTGTCGCTCCTTGCGTGCATGGTGTGTGTACGTGTGTGTGCAGCCGCCCCTTGCGTGCATGGTGTATGTACATGTGAGTGCCGTTGCCCCAAGCGTGCATTGTGTGTGTAAGTGTGTGTGCAGCCGGCCCTTGCGTGCATGGTGTGTGTACATGTGAGTGCAGCCGGCCCTTGCGTGCATGGTGTGTGTACGTGTGTGTGCAGTTGCCCCTTGCGTGCGCGGTGTATGTACGTGTGTGTGCAGCCGGCCCTTGCGTGCGCGGTGTGTGTACATGTGAGTGCAGCCGCCCCAAGCGTGTGTACATGTGTGTGCAGTTGCCCCTTGCGTGCGCAGTGGATGTACGTTTGTGTGCATGCCGGCAATTGCGTGCATGGTGTGTGTACGTGTGTGTGCAGCCGCCCCTTGCGTGCGCGGTGTGTGTACGTGTGTGTGCACTCGCCCCTTGCGTGCGCGGTGTATGTACGTGTGTGCAGCCGCCCCTTGCGTGCGCGGTGTATGCCAGTGTGTGTGCATGCCGGCCCTTGCGTGCAAGGTGTGTGTAAGTGTGTGTGCAGCCCCTTGCGTGCATGGTGTATGTACGTGTGTGTGCAGCTGCCCCTTGCGTGCGCGGTGTGTGTACGTGTGTGTGCAGCCGCCCCTTGCGTGCGCGGTGTATGTACGTGTGTGTGCAGCCGGCCCTTGCGTGCATGGTGTGTGTACGTGTGTGTGCAGCCGGCCCTTGCGTGCGCGGTGGATGTACATGTGTGTGCAGTCGCCCCTTGCGTGCGCGGTGTAGGTATACGTATGTGTGCAGCCGCCCCTTGCGTGCGCGGTGTATGTACGTGTGTGTGCAGCCGCCCCGTGGTTGCGCGGTGTATGTACATGTGTGTGCAGTTGCCCCTTGCGTGCGCGGTGTATATGTACGTGTGTGTGCAGCCGCCCCTTGCGTGCGCGGTGTAGGTACGTGTGTGTGCAGCCGCCCCAAGCGTGCGCGGTGTGTGTACATGTGAGTGCAGCTGCCCCAAGCGTGCGCGGTGTGTGTACATGTGTGTGCAGTTGCCCCTTGCGTGCGCGGTGGATGTACGTGTGTGTGCATGCCGGCAATTGCGTGCATGGTGTGTGTACGTGTGTGTGCAGCCGCCCCTTGCGTGCGCGGTGTGTGTACGTGTGTGTGCACTCGCCCCTTGCGTGCGCGGTGGATGTACATGTGTGTGCAGCCGCCCCTTGCGTGCATGGTGTATGTCCATGTGTGGGCAGTTGCCCCTTGCGTGCGCGGTGTATGTACATGTTTTTGCACTCGCCCCTTGCGTGCATGGTGTATGTATGTGTGTGTGCAGCCGCCCCTTGCGTGCGCAGTGGATGTACGTTTGTGTGCAGCCACCCCTTTCGTGCGCGGTGTATGTACATGTGAGTGCCGTCGCCCCAAGCGTGCATTTTGTGTGTCAGTGTGTGTGCAGCAGCCCCTTGCGTGCGCGGTGTATGTACGTGTGTGTGCAGCCGCCCCGTGGTTGCGCGGTGGATGTACATGTGAGTGGAGTTGCCCCTTGCGTGCGCGGTGTATGTACGTGTGTGTGCAGCCGCCCCTTGCGTGCGCGGTGTAGGTACGTGTGTGTGCAGCCGCCCCAAGCGTGCGCGGTGTATGTACGTGTGTGTGCAGGCGGCCCTTGCCTACGGCTTCGCAAGGTAACCCCCTATTTACTGCTTGTTTTGCTATTTAAATTGAATAGGCAATGGATATATGTTGTTAATTGATTGATTATTGAATAGGACACCATACTGCTTTATTGTAGGGCCACGGATAGCCCTTTATTCTTCTGGTCGGCTGTTGCCGGTCCCATTCCTTCTCCTTAGCCTTATTGTTCAGGGGTGGCTGTTAGGAGGTAAAAAGTTCCCATCCCCTGAAGTGGGAAAGTGAGAGCTCTGCCTGCGTTGTTGCCCTCTTTATTGCGCGCGTGCAGATGGCCAGGGTCGACTAGTATCGCATGGCCTTCTTGAGGATGTCGCGGCACTCGTCGATCACGTCTTGCACGACTTTGCGCGGGTCGTCCCCGTCGTCCAGGTCCCTCTTGCGCTTGATGCCGACGTCCATGAACTGGTTGGCCACGTCGACGTATCTGTCCAGCAGCTCCTGCCTGCGCTCCTGGTAGGCGGCCTTCCACTTGGCGGCCTCGGCCTCGAACCTGTCCCTCTCCTGCTCTAGGTTGAACTTGTCCTTGTCGGCCTTCCGCTCGGTGGCCAGCTCGTCCTGGAAGTGCTGCTTGGCCTGGAACTTGAGCTCCTTGTGGATGGCGGTGACCTGGGCCTGCGCGTCCTCCACCTTGGCGGCGTGCTCCTTGTTGGCCTGCACCAGCTCCTTTTGAAGCTTTGCTGCCTCCGCTCTCTCCTTCTCCGATACCGTGACCTTTTCCGCCAGGTCCTTCAACATGGCCACCTGCAGGTTGTGGTGCTGGTGGATGAGGGCCAGCTGCCTCTCCTGGTGCTCCGAGACCACCGCGAGCAGGCGGTTCTCCATCTCCTCGTCGCGAGCCTTGCCGTTCTCCACGTCCTGGGCGTAGATGCCCAGTGCCAGCTCGGCCACCTTGAGGGAGTCGCCAGCGAACAGCTCGCTGGCCACCTTCATGGCCACCAGACCAAAGGCCGGGAAACGCTGTACAGCCAGGGTAAAAATGAACACCTTGCTAGCATACTGGCCAGATACCGCTGAACGTCCGGGCACGTCGCGCAGGGTGCAGTCCACTCCGTTATCCTCCAGCACGTTCATGATGTCTTGCACGGCGGCCGTAGAAAGCGCCCGGTCTACCATCTCCTTTTGACGACGACCGTGAGACAGGAGCTTGGTCACATTCCCTTCTCCAGTAGCCTTGGAAAACGGGATAAGTGCCTCGCACCCCTTGAACGCGCGGAACTCGTACTCATCAGCAAACTCCTTGCAGTCCTGCGGCAGCTCATCAAAGGGCACAAGGCCAAAGTAGTCTTGGCGCAGGGAGGGGGAGTTGCCGATGAGAGCCATTGTCGTGGTATACCATATGCCAAGAAAGTTTCTGGCGCTCTGTAAGCGCGCATTGTCGCGTGCTGAGACAAGTCAGCACCAGTGCTGACTTTTTATAAGACCAGTTGATAACCGCGTATCAAGCCTCGACTAAGTACGCATAAATGTGGAATTAATTCTTGCATTCCCCATTTGCGCCAGCCCATTTGCTGTCAGGTGCTCGCGGCTCGCGGTCCGGCGCGGTCGTCAGGGTGGGCGGAGATAATTTACCGTGCTCGATAGGCGAGCGGGCCGGGTGGCGGTGGACCGGCTCGGGCGAACTGGGTCCACCGCGGTAGCGGGTGCGCGAGGGAGGGGGCGCGGCGGGGCCGGGAGGGGGGTCGACGGTTAGAACTCGGTCCCGAAGTCCGTCCACCGTGGGGGGGCGGGAAAGGGCCGCGAGGGGGTGACGACTTCACTCGCGGGGCGGGAGGGCCGGGAGGGGGGTGACGGTGGACGCAGTTCGATGGACGCAGTTGAAATTTTTTTTTGGAGGGGAGGGTTTTTTTGAAAGGGGTATACGGGTGGGTGTATGCATCATGGGGTGATGATCATGGGGTCATCATCACGGGGTGACGGAAGGGATGGCTTTTCATTCCCCATAACTTTTATGCTCTTGAAAAAAAAAAAGAAAAAAAGAACTGGGTCCATCGAACTGCGTCCACTTCGACTGTCGAGAACCCCGTCTGGGAGGGTCTTTTATTCCGCGGGGCCGCGAGAGGGTCGTTTGGTCGTGCGACGGTGGACGCAGTTCGGTCCGGCGATGACGCGCGGGTCGGGTTTCTCGCGGGGTGACCGGCACCGGGAAGGGGGGCGGGTGGACCGCGTTCGAGGGAAAGGGTTTTTTTTTTTATCTTTGCATGAGGCAACAATATGAAGTGCTCGATAAAAACGCGCAAGGGTCTACCATGCCGTAACGATGCCCAAATGGGTAGGAAGACGTGCACTCGCCACTCTCGTAGTCGAAAGAAGCACCGAGTGCGTGCTACTGACGCAAACGCGTCTTCCCCGCGGTCGGGGGCCATACCTAACGAAGAGCTACTCCTCGAACATTTCAGAAACGTGCGCCTCACAGATCCCCAACCATCGCAGTCCACGGGTGGTAAAAGGTCTCGTACCGATCTAGACGAGGATTCCCTGCTCGAGAGTTTGAAGACAATGCGTCTCCAAGACCCCTATCTGCACAATCTGGAGAGACAGATAAGTAAGGCACAATCGGACATAAAAGAAACCAAACAATATTACGATACCTTGTACGCCAATAATAAGTACACCAATCCAGAAGTCAATGAGTTGCTGAATGCAACATACAAAGTCGATAGAATATTACACGACACGTGGAGAAAATACTTGGGTTTTGATAAGGACCTTGAAAGATATCGGGCTGAGATCAGAGCTAAAAATGCCAATGGACAAACCGCATCCAAGCGACAGCGCTCATAAACATCTGTCTTTTACAGACTCGTGGTCGTTGACGACACGCAGCTGGATGGTCCTCTACACAAACCAGTACTTGAGGATGAGGGGGAAGTGTGCCCCCCAATCCCCCGCGGTGGCCTTGTTGATTGGCACCATGTTGAAGGCCTCCTTGCCCCTCCTGCTGAGGGTGTTGCGCAGGACCTCGTACCCGCAGTAGTAGATGGTGAACACGGAGCCCGCTTCCCCCCCGAGGTATACCGTAACCTTGGAGGGGCGCTCCCCCACCGGGATGAGTGCGACCTTGGTCGAGGGGTGGTGCAGATCGACATCCGTGAACCCGACGAGCACGATGCTGCTGAAGATCTTCTCGCACTTCTCCATGAAAGGCCTGGGTTGGTTGGCCGTCTTATACAGCACCAGCTTGCACCTCGTGCCCTCCGCCAGCCGATCCTCGAGCAGCTCCGATATCATATCGGACGTGGTGAAGAGACTGGTGGACTCCGGGAAGAAGAACCGGATCCTGCCATGCCCGTTCTCCAACCCGTGAATCTGGTCCTCCAGGGACCCCTTGTCGCCGCTGCCCAACACGACGTTCCGCGCGCCCCTGATCTCGACGCGGCCCCGGGAGGCAAAGATCCACTGCCGCACCAGCTCCATGCAGCGGTTGGTCCTTGTCGCGCGAGACCCGGGGTAGTGCCCCAAGTACCCCTGTCTCCGCATGACCGCGAAGAGGGTGCACTTGTACTCGACCTTCCACCTGTCGAGATGGATCACGGTGGCGAGAACCGCGTAGTCGAACGCCTTGAACTCGCCGTTCTTGAGGAAGATGGCCGGGTCCAGGACGACGATGTCGAAAAACGGCCTCCTGAGCAGGAAGCCCTTGACCTCCCTGTAGTCCAGGAACGCGGTCATCACACCCGGCCCGTCCACGATCAGGGGGATGTTGGAGCTTTCCACGTCCACTCGGCCCGCGCAGGGCTCACCGGCCGGCCCCCTCCAGCTGCCATCCCCCGCGATCTCGTGGTCCTTGTCGAAAACGCAGATCCTGCAGATGGTGCGATTGTTCATCAACGGCGCCTTGGTATCATGCAGGAGAGCCATGTACCGCGGGTGCACGAGGAGGGTGTCCAGATCCGTCCTCGAAGATGCAGAGTAAAATGCATTCTTGTAGGCCGGCCACGAATCCTCCCAGATGGTCTTGGAGGTCATCATGAACAGGAGAGAGTCAGCTGGCCCAAGCTGCTGGAACAGGTGCTCATAGATTACATTTCTCTGGAAGCCCTCCAGCCTCACTAACTCTCCCATGGGGTGGGGCAACATGCCAGCCACCTTCTTGGAGTTGGCTGACCTCATTTACTGTACGGCGCAGGCGGCGAATAACTCGAAAAGGAGGTGCTGGCCAGCTCCAGACACCTAAAGCCTTTCACAGGCTGCAAGAACCGGCGCAACCGGCGAATAACTCGAAAAGGAGGTGCTGGCCAGCTCCAGACACCTAAAGCCTTTCACAGGCTGCAAGAACCGGCGCAACCGGCGAATAACTCGAAAAGGAGGTGCTGGCCAGCTCCAGACACCTAAAGCCTTTCACAGGCTGCAAGAACCGGCGCAACCGGCGAATAACTCGAAAAGCAGGTGCTGGCCAAGTAACAAAACCAAGCCCTGTTCAAAACTACAAGTTTCGGCGCAGGCGGCCAATAGTTCGAAACCTTTCTAGCATGTGCAGCTCATTGAGACCTTGTGCAGGCCATGGATGCCTTGGTCCATTCATTAAATTATTCCATCTTGTCATTGCACCAAAGTGCCAATGACTGGCGCCGGCACAAAGCGCCAATTGGCGCCGGTACCGTCGAACGCCGGCATAAGATCCGGCGTAGAGCGTGAATTGGCCCGGTACTGCCGGATGCCAGCATAAGACCCGGCAGTATATATATATACTGTGAATATATCTGATATAGTTCTCGGATCAGAATTTTTGACATTGGTCAAGGCGTTTTTAGGCCCATTTTTTCGACTTTTGGGCAATTCTGCTGGCTGTTGGACCACCTCAGGCCCTTAAGTGCTCCTTCGGCTTAGGAGTTCTGGCTACCTGGCACTTGGTAGTAGCCCTGTTCGAGTCTGCTATCTTAATAGGTTGGCAGTCTGTGGCTTGCCTACTAGGCAGTTTTTCTGAGTGCCATAGTGAAGAGTGCTGGCTCCTTCCTGCAGCCTGATTGACGTTTAGTCCGGGCAGTTGACAGCATGTGGTCCTTCTTCCAAGCAGCTTCTGGAGCCAGGCTCATTGGTGTCCGTCCCAGGCCTCCTTAAAGTAGCTTAGTCACTTCCCCATAGCGTGATCGGCGCAAGCAGCTAGTCTTGGTTGTCCAGTCAGGCAACAGCTGTGTTGGATACCCACATGTGGGGGTGGTCCAACGCTGATTGGGCGTGGTGGCAGTAGCCTATTGGGGGCTTGGGGCCAGTGGGGGATTGGGAACATGTCTATGGCGGGCATGGTGCATGGAGGCTACGTTGGAGAGTACCCTGGTAGTGGACTAGTGCTGTTGGTGGCAACTGCAAGCACTCATGGTGACGAGTGCCAGCACTCCTGGTGGCGACTACCAGCACTCATGGTGGGGCCTGAGAGCACTCGTGGTGGCGACTGCAAGCACTGCATGGTGGCCGCTGGCGACTCTGGTGACTTGGGGACGCCCAAGTGACGAGTATCTGTAATGCTGGTGCCTGCTCCTGACGCAGTGCTGGGTCCTGCCTGCATGCTGGTGGACATCAAGCCAGCCTTGTGCAGATGAGTAACCTCCTACCCTTGCTTTGCCCTGCTATGGACCTATCCTTGCTTGCATGGTGCCAGGATGGCTTGTTGTCTTAGTTACGTTAAATAGTGACGGCACCTTTTGCCGCCTGAGGCAAATCGGTCCGTAACACTATTTTGCCCGGAATAACCACTTCCGAGCACCCAAGTTAATTCGGCCGAATTAACTTGGGTGCTCGGAAGTGGTTATTCCGGGCAAAATAGTGTTACGGACCGATTTGCCTCAGGCGGCAAAAGGTGCCGTCACTATTTAACGTAACTAAAACCTGGCCTCGTGGAGGGGGGACGAAGAGCCCGAGACATCCGCCTAGGCCGCTGAGCACGCACCACTAAATGCGCCGGAGCTGCCTCAGTGAGGATTCGAACCCCTGACCTCCAAGGTGCACAGGTTTTAGTTACGTTAAATAGTGACGGCACCTTTTGCCGCCTGAGGCAAATCGGTCCGTAACACTATTTTGCCCGGAATAACCACTTCCGAGCACCCAAGTTAATTCGGCCGAATTAACTTGGGTGCTCGGAAGTGGTTATTCCGGGCAAAATAGTGTTCCGGCCCGATTTGCCTCAGGCGGCAAAAGGTTCCGGCACTATTTAACGTAACTAAAACCTGTGCAACTTGGAGGTCAGGGGTTCGAATCCGGACAGCTCCGGCGCATTTAGTGGTGCGTGCTCAGCGGCCTAGGCGGATGTCTCATATTCAACCCCCCCTCCACGAGGCCAGGTTTTAGTTACGTTAAATAGTGACGGCACCTTTTGCCGCCTGAGGCAAATCGGGCCGGAACACTATTTTGCCCGGAATAACCACTTCCGAGCACCCAAGTTAATTCGGCCGAATTAACTTGGGTGCTCGGAAGTGGTTATTCCGGGCAAAATAGTGTTCCGGCCCGATTTGCCTCAGGCGGCAAAAGGTGCCGTCACTATTTAACGTAACTGTCTTGATAGTACACCATCCGCCCTTGAGCTGATTGCTTGCACAGCATGACGGTTGTATGAATGGGACTGCTTGCACGGGGGGTCTGGCATCATGTTTGCATGGGTAGGATGTCCTTGTAAGTTGGATGATGGGCGGGATCAACGGAGCTACAACTGTGGGGCCGGCTGGAATCTTTGGCATGACAGTGATGACAATGGTGCCCACTCCGTTGACTCTTAATTGAGGAGTTGGACTACTTGGTGCTGGGCAGGGGCTCACATGAGCTTAGAGGTGTGGGTTAGTTGGGGGACCCATTCAGCCCTCTACCACCCTTACAACCTGCCTCAGCAGCGACGCGACCTGTGGCCGGAATACCTCCGCCATAAGCAGGACCCCCAGAAGCCCAAGGTGTACTGGAGGGGCGGGGACCTGATGATCAACCACAAGATGTGGACGCCCCCAGCGGGCTAGAATAGCAATAGCCCTAGCTTGTAACCATTGGAGTCACTGTCGCTAAGGCAGCCATGCCTAGAATGTTTGCCTAGCTGTGCCAACACCCAGTCACGTGCCGCCAACGCACGGTACACAACCAGCCATAGCCTTAGCCTAGTTCTAGTACAGCCATGCTACGCCCTGGCTATGTTCAGATTACTTGCCCACGCTCCTTGCTATGATATGCTCACATGGGTCTTATTGCACCCACAGTTTGCCGGATCGCTAGCCTGTCCTTAGCTAGCCGCGCCCGATTGCAGCTGTGGCATGCCTTTGGCATGAAGGAGACTGGGGGTCTCTGCCCTTTCTCCTGTAGTGCACACTGTCACAGGGATTAAAAGCACTTCGGTGCTCCGTGACTCCCCAACGGGAGCACGAGTTTAATTAATTAATTAATTAATTAACCTGCCTCATGTGCATCAGTATCCGTGGTACACTGACATTAATACCATTTGGCAGTCTACGTGGTCCACGGACATGGATACTACTTTCCATGCTTTGACTAGGGGGACATGGTTCAGTTTACTTGCTAGGGCCCTGCCAAGCTGAGGGTGTATCTGTTTGATGACTGATGGCCTCATCCAGCATACCCTTACGCTGCCCTACTTGTGCAACCTTGTCTTGGGCTCCTTCGATCCTAATGCCCACATTACCTTGCATGGTAGTGCCACCTGGATGGTTGCGGGGAGTGATGTTGTTGCTGGGGCCCTGCCAAGCTTGGGCACATCAGTTGGCTGATTGGTGATTGCTTTCAGTCTGCTCTCAAGCTGCCTTGTACGCAACTCTGTCTTGGACACTTTGCTGTAGTTCCCACCCCATCTTTAGTCATGAGGTGCATAGGACGTCTTAATAGAGCGACCCTGCAGGCCACCAGTGGTTTAGTGGGCTGAGAGACTTGCCTCCCCCACCCTTCTCTGGTTGGCTGGGCCTCTGTCTTCATGCGTATCCCATGGCGTTTGTTCCTGCTAGGTCATGCTGTCAATCTTGGGAAGCTGATACCAGGATTATTACAGCTTATTCTACGCAGAGGGGTGGAATTATTAGGCATGCTGGTAGTCTCCAGTTTACCAGTTATGCTGAGGGGGATTTGTGTGGGAAGCAGGGCGTGCAGGGGATTGGGCTGCATCTAACCCTTGCATGGAGGTAGCGTGTGCTACGATTTACAAGTTGGGGCATACCGTTCATAATGCATGCTGGTGAGGCATTACTGATCTTCTGCTATCCCTCTCAAGGCTGTGGATGGTTTTCCCAGGCATCTTATGGAGAAATAGTGTGCCTTGTGATTATCATAGGCCACTGGCTATGGGTTTGAGTGTACTAGCTACTAAGGAGATGTGGCTTTACCTCACTCTCACTCCTTGGGTGCGGCTGGAGGGGGGGAATTTTGTTCTGGTGGGGAGGAGATCTGTGAGGATCATAGCGTGGATTCACCCTGGGATTTCAGTTCATCCTGTCGGGCTCAGCTCATAGATCCCTGCATGACTATGTGGTATCCTGATTTCGCTGGCCATCGGTGGGCTATTTTTGCTGTGCTTTGTGGCACCTCCCCAACCTGCTGACGGGTACCCACTGGTGACAACCCTGTCCACGGCCTCTCTTCATCATGGGTGTACTTCTGAGATACCCTTGCTCTTCCTGAGGCGACCCTGTTGGCGACGTCTTCCTGCTGGATTGCTCCTGCCTCTTGGTGACTGCACTTCCACCTGGGGCGCTGTTGACGTTTCCTCGTTCCAGTTTGCGTGGACTGACGGGTGTCAGCAGGCCTTGGACTTGCTGCAGCAGAAGCTCACGCCAGCCCCTGTGTTAGGATTGAGCATTCTTGGAATCCATCCAGCCTGCTATGACCTGTTGGTGATCTGAGGGAGGTCCCCAGTTGGGATGGATTGGGGATTTATTATGGCTCGGTTACCTGCCACTCTGTTGTGGTGATACAGCATCTGTCCCTGACTACCTCTTCCCTTGAGAAGGGCTGGAATCTTTGGGTGTGCTGTGGTGACTAGCTTTGATGAGCCTTGGACCCTGGCAGCCCAGTTAGTTATGGGGGTTGGCTGTATAGAGGGTTAGCCTTGCTACATGACACTCTGCTTCCTGCCCTGATCAAGCAGTGAGAGTTGTCAGTATTTCGTGGCATGGATCCCTGTGGATGACCCGTTATCCCTGGGAATGTCAGGCTTGTCTTTCACCCGTGGACTCTAGCTGAGGGAGGGTGGTGTCCCAGAACATGGAGTGGCCTCGCCTTGTTTGGCTTAGGTGCCTTGATCCTGTTTACTCCTTCTTGGATTCATGTGGACTCATTGAATCCGACGGGGATCTGAGTTGAGTGGGATGGACTCTGGTGGGAGTTTGGTTGGACTAAGCTGAGATGACATCCAGATTTTGGTGACCAGTTTCTGAGGATGGTTGAGGGGATCTGAGCTTGGATGGCACATGGAGAGTGACTTCTGTGTTGTACCCTCGACATATGGAGTGGTTCACCTAGGGCTTGATTCCTGGTATGATTAAGACACGTGGTTCATGTCCTGCATGCACGTCTTCGTGTACCAGACCAATAGTATATACCTGGAGGTTTCTACCTTGGTGCTGCTGAGTGGCCTATGTGGATCATAGGAACTGCACGGGCCCCTGTGACCACTATGAGACTTTGGCCAAGGCGTTGGCTGCACCCAACAGAGAGGAGGGGGAGGTGAGCTCTGAAGGCTTTGTGGAGGAGGTCCTATCTCAGCTGCACACAAGCCTGTAGGAGAGTGGCTCCCCTTTTGTGGCTCATCTGCTGCATAGGATGTATGCATTGTCACCAGGACCTGAGATTGACATGAGGCCTGCTGAGGGGCAGGACATGCTGGCAGCCTTACCTGAGGCCTTGAAGGAGGCATTTACTCAGTTGCAGCCAGTGAGTATGGGAGAGGCTTCCTACATGGAGCTGTTGGAGTTTTCAGTTCAGAAGGGTGACTTTGATTTGGTTACTTCTTCCTCCAGCTCTGCCAGAAGGTGTTTTCCTTTGGAGACTTCTAAGTTCCTCTTTTGCAATCCAGGGTTGCCCAAGTACACTGTGGAACTCAAGGTCCGTCAGACGCCACTAAGGGTGCTGATGCCTCTGATAGGTGCTAAGTGGTCGGTGGTCAAGACCTTTCTGCAGTTCTGGTGGGCGTACAGATCATGGGTGAGCAGGCACAAGACGTCCTCTACTTGGGTGATGGATCCTGAGAGCCAGTCTGTGGTGCTTCTCTCCTACCCAGGGACGTGCCTGCGTTATGTTGCCCAGATGGCAGCAGGGGCTGCTGAGACGTGCATGGTGCTGCAGGTCAGCAGGAACTGGCCAGAATTGGCTCACATGGTGGAGCAGTTTCCCTTGTTTGGGACCAAGGGCAAGGATGGTGTGAATGGGGATTGGTATAGCCTGTGAAGAACAGAGCTGAGAAGGGAGAGGATGGGGAAGGATGGTGGAAGAGCATGGAAGGTGCTTTGGATTGTGGTGTGAGGGGGGGATTCCAGGATGGATGATGGGGGGGCTCCAGTCCAGTTCTGATGTTCCAGTCCAGAGTTCCAGGTTCCAGGATGCTGAATGGAAGACCTTGTATTATGAGATGTGTTTATCTGGATTTATAGTAGATAAGGTAGTGACTTGTCTGCTGTAGAGACCTGTGACTAGATGTTTATGAGATAGGAGGCCCTGTTTCCAGGGATATAAAAACCCATCTGCTTTTCCCAAGAGATGGTGGATTTCTGTTCAATGTTCCTCTGCCTTCAAGAGTTGGCTATTGGACCTGGGAGGTCCAGTTTTGAGGGGGAGATATGTATAACAAGCAAAAATGACTTTGTTGTTACATCCTTTGTTTTGTGAATGTTTGGCTTTTATTCGAGGACTTTTGGATCAGTATTGAGAAAGTTATGAGGTTTCTAAGACGACGGTACTTGGAGCTGATACTTTGTCAACCAACTGATAGGAACCCTCATTGGTCGTGGCCTGATCCACGTAGGGTTGTAGTTTGTTGGTTGGTACTACTGATAGGAGCCCTCATTGGTCGTGGCCTGATCCACGTGGGGTTGTAGTTTGTTGGTTGGTACTATTGAGTCTTAAATGCTCCTTTGGGACTTCAGTGCCACGACAGATTTAGGATCTCATGGAAAGATTCTGCCAGGCTGTGTGTGGTGTTGTTCTGTTTTGTGTGACTAGGATGGATACGAAGATCTTGTGTAGAATTCCATGATTCTGATTGGTTCTCTTCAGGCTAAGGTTGGAGCAAGCTCGACAAGCACGTCGATATCAAGGACGTGGGGTCGCCATTGTTGCTACGTTGGTTTTGATTCATCATGGTATAATAAAGCTTGTCTTTGTTGTCCATTCATAAGAGCCCCTTGGCTATAGACGTCCTTCAGTTCCACAGAGGTCGTCTATACACGAGCTTGTCTTTGTGTCTACAAGGGGTTGTGATTCCCTAAATCACGTGCTGTGGAATTTCCATCTCAACGTTGCTCGGATACTTGAAGTTCTGCAACTCAAGAAAGCAACCCAGGTAAAAGATCTTTCATATTGGACTGTGGATGATGCTGATGATCATTTTTAGTCGTTACAAGTGATATCATGCTATAGCGCGTATTCCATGGCTGCTGGGGGTTTGTACATGACTAATTAATTTCTCCCCAAATACATCTTCAAATTTTTTTTTATATAATAATAAAAAAAATCAGATTCACGTGCACGTCGGAGGTCCAAAGCATATATTCCCGTGAGTGCTAGAGGGTGAGAATTTTACAGCCCCAAATTAATTACTGCTCATTCTGATATCCATGGGGGTCCCATTATTAATTAATTAATTAATTAGACTCGTGCTCCCGTTGGGGAGTCACGGAGCATTCACCCTGATGGATGGATGGATGGGTGCAAACAGTCCTTCCGGTCTAATCTATCTACATTGGCTACATACTACATCTATCTAACAGCATTCTAACTACAACATCTATCTAGGCAGCCTCACGCTGCCCTATAGGGGAGCTATCTGGCGTGCCTCCCGTGGGATTGCACACGCGGGCGCTTCCCCACTGGGGGGGGCTCGTCAACTGTCCTCTATGACCTGGGACCACTTGGCCTTGTCCATCATCTTCTTCCAAATCACGGAGAGGCCTACTAGCCCCCCC
>RPFO01000079.1:2528173-2598173 GCA_009746045.1 Mesostigma viride | reverse complement strand
GCGTCGCTGGAGGCCGCGGGTAGGTGGAAGGCGCCGGGCCAGCAAACGGGCGGTACGGCACCAGGGGGGGGGAACGCTCCCCAGGGCGGGAATGCTCCAGGGACGTCAGCGGGGGCAGGCACGGGCGCGTCGGTGGAGGCAGCGGAAGGGAAAGCGGCGGGTGGTGACGACGACAAGCCTTCTGCAGCATCAACCACCACGAGTGGCAGCGCTCTTGCCAGGAACGCATCAACCACTGAGCCTGACGCACCCGCGGCCAAACCGCCGTCGCAACTGGCGTTGGAGCTGGGACCTTATGCCAGCAGCCGCTCCCCCCTGGCGGCGTCAGCTCGCTGGCTCTCTCGCGCGCTGCGTGGCGAGATCGACCCGGCGACGGCGCCCTTCCCTCTGCTGACTTCGTGTGAGGACAAGAGGGACCGTGTGCTCGAGTCCCTGGCCAGCCTGCGCCGCCCTGCTTGCTACGACTTGGGTGGGGCCTCAGGGACGCCTTTCGGTCCTGGGCGGGGCAATGGGACATCGGGGTCGGGGTCCACGTGCATGGATCTGAGTGTTATTGCGGATGTGGAGGATGAGGACGTGGGCAAGGGCGAGTTCATGCGGTTGCTGCCGCACCCGCTCCCCTGGGTGCTCACGCGCCCGCCCAAGGAAGGGGAGGAGAAGCTGGATGTGCTGGATGGGAGCGGGTGCCGGACGACAGGTGCCAGCAACAAGGGGGCCAAGGTGCCCCAGTGGCGCGTCGCACTCCTAGCGCACCTGATGGATGTTCCGCGGTGGTCGCCCCGTGTGCCGAGGGCGTGGGAGGACCGGCTGCTGTGGCAGTGGGAGGCGCTGTCGGCACTCTCGTTGCATGAGAAGGAGGTACCGGTGGCGCACGCGGCCTACGGGCCGGACGCGGGGGAGAAGGACGGCTGGGGCGGCCAGGGGTGCTTGCTCATGCTGGTGGCCGATTTGATGGGCAAGGCAGTCACGTGCGCCAAGGCCATGAAGTGAGGCTGCACGGGCGATGAAGTGAGGCTGTATGTGCCAAAACGTGAGCATGCAGAGACCAGACTGTGAAGTAAGGACGCAAGGGTCGGGCCGCGGAGCAGCATTGCGAGAAGAAGAAGCCGCACTGCCATGCAAGGGGTGTGCCCTGCAAGGCCGTGCAGTAGTGGCAGGTGGCATGGCCGTGAAGCGTCACCGTAGTGTCTCACCAAGCTCCGCAAGTGGCACCCACGTCAGTTGCCAGGTGGGAGCTTGCCGTAGCAAAGCAATTATGTGGGATGAAGCAGCCGCATGCAGGAGTTGCACCGTTTCATGTGGACGCCGTGATGTAGCCGCTGTGGGGACCTGTGCCGCCGACGTGGAGGTGCGCCCGTGCCTCTCTGCTGTGCCATTTACTGAGGGCTCAAGGCCTGAGGGCAGCGGTGGGTGGCCCAACGCGGCATTTCCTGCCCCCGTTTTCGCTTGGGGTCGCAACGCGCAATAAGGCCGCAGCATCCAGGCCATGCAGCCGTGTGGTGTTTGGAGGGAAAGGCGGTGTTTCGGGATGGAGCACTGTGATGGAAGGGGGCATCGAAGCAGGCCCCTGTGGTAGTTGCACCAAGAGGATTTTTTTTGGGGGGGGGAGGGGGAGGAGAAGGGAGACAAGGAGAAGGGGGGAGGAAAGGGACAGCGCTACTGAGCCATCAGTGCATGTTCTGTGGCGCTGTTGTAAGAATAACTGCGTGGTGGTGATGTGATGGCGGTTGGCCACTCATCCAGGACGCACAGGCAGCAGCAATCAAGGGAGGGGAAGGTGGGGGGTGTGCATGCGCCATGCACTTTTAACACAGTGGCCGAGATGATGACAGCGGGCGTCTCTGGACAATGTCGGAGACTGCCTGTACTATTTGCCACTGTTAGTCACAGGGTCCTTTTTTTCCGTGTACTAATGGGTGTCCACTAGTTGAGATTGTGAACTAGGATTTTTATTTTATGTAGTTGGTCTTAGTATAGTGCGGTAACTTAATGGATTTGGTCGCTGTCATGCATGCCAATGCATTGCTAGTGACTTGATTTCGGGAAAGGTGGGCATAAAGAAACCAATGTGTGGCAGATATGGCAACCCAGTACCACGGCAGTACTTAGGTCTGACATGGTCGGGTCGGCCCGCTTAAGTCTTGAACATTGTGCACAGCGCTTATTTCTTGGAAATCCTACATGATTTTTGATAAATGCCAGAACAGCACGCAGTGTTTGCTTGCGAATTCAGGTTCTGTCGGGCATGCTAGAGCCCAGCTGATTGACTGATTTCGGTTGGGCTACTGGCTAGGTCGTACACAGGCCTGCATGGCTATTCCTTCGATCCACCATGGCTATGCATTATTCTGATCTGATTATTCCGATGCATTATGAGCATTGCGCATGGCACATATCTAGGGGTGTGTATTAATTAATGCATCACGTGCAATCATGGGTATGATTACAACAATGGAGCTACTAATAGGTGATCAAACTGGCCCAGCCTGCAGATTTGTTGTTGTTGGTTGGTTTGGGACTGCGTTATGGCTCATGATCTAGCCCGTCATGGGGGGTTTCCACAACTGGTTGTTGACAATTGCGATCCCCGCCCCTCCATGGAAGACCTGGGGCTTCTCGGGGTCTTGCTTGTGCAGCGGATGTATATTCTGCCGGCCGCAGGTCGCGCTGCTGCAGTCCTGCTGAGCGGGGGTCAGGTCGTCATCCAGCGTCCATGCAGGGGAGGTCATGCAATTTCTTGGGGGTGAGAGAGGAACAGCCGCTTATCCTGATTTGGCACGCCGCAAAGGTGAAAACCATTTGCGTTCAGTGCCGGTCCGCGGAAAACGCGATCTGCAAATGAATCCAGGCCGGAATCGAACTGGGGACCTCTCGCACCCACTTTTGCTGACTATAGGACGGACGTCTCCTGATCCTAAGGCATCGCCAGCTGACACCTACAGTCCAACCGCAATAGTTCTCCTTTCCGGGGAGTGATGCAAGCCATTCGGATTTGGTACTAGATAAATCATTCGAGATCTGTGTCGATCCTCCATGTCGATGCAGCTGAAGGTGAGCAGGACTGGTTAGGGGTCCACCTTGTCCCGTGAATGGGGAAGGCGTTGTTCACGCAGCTTTATTTCACCTTCAAGGTCCAGTTGGGTAAGGAGCTTGCTCCTCAACTCGGCCTAGCTGAAGGGCGGTTGCTGTCTCCCCTTGCGGCTTAGTGAAGCGACGCGCGCTGCCAGCACCACTCAGCATTGGCGGCGGGCGCGATCCTCGTGTTCTTCTGCTCGGCGGCATGGGCTTCCATATCAGCTGCAGCTTCGTGGCGATGGCGTCCGTGGTCGAGGTGGTCTCTTCGACCGCAGCAGGTCAGCACAGGAGTGCGGTGAGAGGTCGCCAGCTGCCTGCCGGGTGGGCTGGGCAACGATGGTGCAGCCGTCTGCGCCGCGATCACTGTCCAGGACCTGCACGGCCAGGGCCTCGGTTTTGGCGGTGATGGCTTCGAGCTTCTTGATCGATGAGTAGGCCGAGCTCTTCGGCCCTTCACAGCTCTGGTTACTGACGCAAGAAAATAGGGCGCCGGGTGTGCATCAGAAGCCTGCGCCGCGGACTGTGCACAGCGCCGTGAGCTGAGGTTGGAGCTTGACGTGTTCCTCCAACACTGCACGGATGTCATCCAAGTGCAGAGGGAGAGAGCCGGTGTGGGCTGGAGGCGCGGCCCGGGCTGGGTTGCAGAGCTAGCTTAGCTGGCTGTCCGCGACACTCCCGGAGCTAGTGTATACCACCCCCCGCCCCCCCGTTTCCGGGGGGGGAGGGGTGGGGGGTGGGGGTGGCCTTGACCCCCGACCCCCCCCCCCATCCCAGTTTTGGGGGTGGTGTGTGGGGGGGGGGGGCAGCTCCCAAAAAATTATATTTATATAGTAGTACGTAAGCCAGCCATAATTTCAATGCACAAGGATACACATTTCCATCACCATTCATCTTCATCATCCTGAACGACTCGAAAACGCGGAAAAGATAACGGCAGGCTCGAGCTACCATGGTCCGGATTCTCCCGATTTCTGGCCTGCGCTGGTTGTCTCTTTGATATTAGATTGGTTGAATATAGTTCGTTTTCGGCTAGGAGGCGTGGCCTTTGCATGACGGGCAAGAGGATTTCAGCCGTGGGCAACCAAGCACACATGTCGTCGGGCTAGTCCGACGAGTGCGCACGTGAACCGGCACTCCCGGTCACACACGACACCATAGAGATAGTCAGCTGCACCGCCTCATGTCGGCGAAACCCATAGTTCCATCGGAATCGTTTCAGCGGCCGGCATTTCCTCTCCGCGTTTCCTCAACCTCGTTTTCAGGATCATACTCATCGTTCCTGCATTTTCCTCTTCCACGCAGGTTGTGGCTTTTTTGAAAGCCACGAATGTACCCGGGGATGGGACGCTTCGGCTGCCTCAATGCCTACACATTCAATACGATGTCCCCCTCTCACCTTCCTCCATCATTCCGCTCACATTGCACTACGTGTCTGTGTTTTGTTCTTTTTCTTGTTCTCGTTTGTTTTGCTGTTCTTGTCCTTTTTCTTTTACTTTTACTGAGGGAGCTAGGCTGGGCTGCGCGCTGTGTGTGCTACTCTCGTGTTTTTCTGTGGGCACTTGAGAGACTAACCAAGGATCGGGCCCCCCACACGGCAATATCAGCCTTTGCTTTTGTTTACCCTCCCATATCTCTTTACAAACGCCAAAAAAACACAAAGGCAGGAGCACGGTGACTCATCTGGAACATGAAGAAGGGAAATCTTTTCGTTACAGGAAAGAGGTGTCAAGTATGACAATTGGAAGGCCCCCCCACTGGGAATCCACATGTTCCGAGTCCATTCAGCTGTGTTGTTAGCCACATCCTGCCCCGGGGAGATGCATCATGGACCACCGCTATCGCGTAACGGGTGTTACGCAGTGAATATTGACTTACCTCAATATGCTCCGCTCTGGTTCTGTTTGATGTCTTAGCTCTCAGTGCATCTGAATCATCATGAAACACCTTATGACTTTCTGGCATGCTCTTACCCTCCACAGAATACGGCAATCCAGTGGCATTGATTACCGGAAGTACACTGCTATTTCTCGGCAGTTCCCCTATCGTATCTCCTCACAGGCATGGCGGAAGCGTTGTCGCATCAACACGCGCCATAACCATCACTGCAAGGATGACCATACTCTACGTCGCCTCCGGCGCTTACAGCGCACGCATTTGTCGCTTACCAACTCCACTCGCCCACACCCCGTAAGCACCCATCGCGTCATTTATGCCATTTACAACCGCAGGTACCCTCAGCGTATCTACGTTGGCCAGACGCAACGGGATGCCTGGACGCGTTTTCAGGAACATGTCCGAGCGGCACGCCGCCTTCATATTGGCCGCCCTGCCGCCAACGACGACACCCCCCTACATGGCGCCATGGCCCAATACGGGTGGTGGGATTGGCGAGTCGTCCCCTTGGAACATGTCCCCGGCACCTTTACCGGCGCCGCTTTTCGCAAAGCCGCAGGGCATCGGGAAACGTTTTGGAAACGAATGTTACATGCATTTCTGCCCCACGGTTTTTGCATTGAAGGCAAGAGTTTCAAAGCTCGGTCTCGCCGCCGCCCGCCTCCCCTCCGTCCCCGCCCTCTTATGTTCATCCGTGCCTGGCGTCTGAAGCACAATCTCCACCCATATCGCCCCTATCCCCCCAGCGTCACCCCGGCCCCTCCACCTTCCACACATGTGTCCACCGATCCTTCCCTTTACTCCACCAGTCTCCGCTGCTTACGTCACATGTCTCGGCTTATGCAACGCGGCAACTTTCATGCATCCTATCTCGAAGCCTGCAGCTTGAAGAAGCTTACCAGCTTACACATTGCCGTCGGGTCGTGCTCCCCAGCTGATCTGCAAGTCCCCCGCTCCCATGCCACTAGTCTGCGAGGCCTTCTCTCACGTATCATTCGGCACCGTGTCAATGGGAATGCAGATGCACTGCGTCCGCGCCGTTTGCTGATCTCACCTTTCATTCATGCTGCGATGGATGAGCTGTGTTTGCCACACATTCTGCATTTGCCGCAAGTGCAGGCTGCGATGCCGCTCGTGGTGCGCAACACTTTCGGCACTCCCATTGCCGCCTGGCATTACTCTCCCACCTTGGGACAAATGGTTTTCAGCAACGGGAAGGTCAGCCGCGATACAACGCCCACCGAGCTGGCCACCATCTTGGCAGGGCCCTGCCCCTGCCAACAACAACGGTATTTCAAGTACCTTGATCCCACCTCACAGCACGTCATGACCGCTGACCTCAGCATCCTGCCGAGCCACACGCTTGTAGACCTTTTTGCCAAAGGCACCAAGTTTCGGCCGTGGGTCCAGCGCACGTGTGCCAAAGAGGTGAATGCACTGCTCTCCACATCACTGCGCAAATTTTGCAATGCCATGAGCACGGACCTACAGCTTGCTCCCCTTGCCATGGAACCGTGGTTTCGCGCCGTCATTCACGAATGCAATGCACGTCTCACCAGGCTTGATTACCGTCTCCAGCAGGTCCACCGCACCACCTGGCTCAACACCACAGATAAAGCACTTCTTGACCACTTCAAGCAGGACTTTATCATCACGTGTGTTGACAAGAGTGCCAACAACTTTGCTTTCATATGCAAGAAGCACTACCTTGCTACTTTGCAACACGAGTTGGCGTCCAGCCCTACCTATGTTCAGCGTGCACAGTCCACCGCCAGTATCACGCTGCTCATCGGGCTTTTCTGCACAGCCAAAACATTTTTGCTCGGGCATTCCTTAAGCGGCAGCGACGCGCCACCACCACTACGTTCCCATATCTGTATCTCACTCTTAAGCTGCACAAAACTCCTGTTGCTTTGCGCACCATTGCTGCGTCGCATTCAGCCCCACTGATGCCTCTCTCGAAACTCATCTGCCATGCTTTGAATGCTCTTCTCCCCGAAGCCAATGCATTATGGGTGGAGGTGCTGTCGAATGCCGGGTATGAATGCGCTGGTAGTTGGATCGTCATAGACTCAGCCCAAGTACGCCTACGCCTTGCCGCCCTTAGCCGTTCTAAGACAGCAGCAGAGAAACGTATACCTATGCCCATAGCCACCTATGATTTCACCACTCTATATACCACACTAGATTTGCACGATTTGAAAGCTCGTTTAGATAGCCTCCTTACTCGTCTGTATGCACGTAGGCCTCACGGGCGCAACCACCTGCACGTGCGTGTTTCTCAGACCAAGCCCACGGCAACGTGGCTCTCAGGGATCGCGGCAGGTGCTATCGTGCGGGATGGTTATAATTATATTATCACGAAGGCTGACCTTGTCCATTGGATCTCTTATCTTGTTGATAACACCTTCATCTGTTTTGCGGGCAATGTATACCAACAAGCTATCGGCATCCCTATGGGCACTAACTGTGCCGGGCTCCTTGCAAACCTCTATCTATACACTTATGAGCTTGCATTCATGGAGAATCTCATTGCCTCAAACGATGATGTTCTCATCAGGCGTTTTATCCATACATGTCGATACATTGATGATGTCATCGCTTTCGACAACCCTGATTTCGCAACCCATTTGTATATCACCGCTGGTCTGCCTGGCATCTACCCGCAAGCGTCCCTCACATTAAAGCTCACGTCGGAGGATACTCATTGCAATTACCTCGATCTTAACATTACCCATAACAAGAAGGGCTGGCGTACGGCTATCTATGATAAGCGCAAGGATCCTAAATACCAGCAAATTCCTTTTATTCGTTACCCCGATATTCACAGTCTCCTTTCCCACACAGCAAAATATGGTGTTGTTCTTTCTCAGTTACATCGTTTTTCCCGTCTTTGTTCTTATCGTGTTGATTTCATCACGACTCTTGTTGAACTCTTGCAGCGTTTATTGGTCAAAGACTATGACCGAGCCATTATGCTCCGTCAAGTCCGATGTTTTTTGCAACGTCACCCACATCTGTTCGGTGCTGCCCCTTGGCACAAGCTCTACAAACAGGTCGTGGACCGGCTGGATCGCATAGTATCTCCGCACATCTGAACCCTGTGATGCCAGATCTCCTTTGCGGCCGTTCCGAGCTTGGCACTGGATTCGTTGTCCACATCGTCGCGTCGCTGCCGCAACACGATGTTTTCTGGCATCCGCGGGCTTTTGGTTCCCGCCGCACATTTGAAAGTGCTGTCCTCCGGCTTTTTGCCTTTGCACCGTGTGCAGTTCTTGGACGTTTGGAATCATGGCATGGCTAACGTGATGACTGACTAGCTAGACCTTTTCAGTGGTTTTCCATTTGCGGGTATTTCCTCGTAAATGGTGGGAGAGCGATCGCAGCAATGGTGCTCACCACTAGACACTCCCGGCCAGTTAGGCTAGAAACACACGCCCTGATCAAGCATGCTGTTTCCGGCCCCACCGTCTAGGTCATCTAGTCGCTCCACACGTAAGCCAGCCATAATTTCAATGCACAAGGATACACATTTCCATCACCATTCATCTTCATCATCCTGAACGACTCGAAAACGCGGAAAAGATAACGGCAGGCTCGAGCTACCATGGTCCGGATTCTCCCGATTTCTGGCCTGCGCTGGTTGTCTCTTTGATATAGTAGTATATACAAAATTTTTATTACGTATTTTATACATATTTTATACATTTGGCTGGCGACCCCCCCCCCCGCCCCCCTTTTTTCAGGGGGGGGGGGTGTCTGCATCCAAAACCCCCCACCCACCCACCCCCCCCCCAAGAAAATGGGGGGGGGGGGGGGTCCGACCATTTACCCCCTGCCCCCCCTGTATACACTAGCTCCGGGAGTGTCGCGGACAGCCAGTTAGGATATGTAAGGTCGTGTTCGTTGAGCTGAAAAAAGGTGGCCAGGATAGTCAGGCGCTGGAGCATTTCTGCACATGCAGTGAAGAGCAACTCCGAGGAGCCCTCTCGTCGTGGTCCAATCCTCCCCTATGAGCGAAACAACCTTGCGCCCCAGTGCCAAGTACTCATGATGACCTGGGCACATTGTGCCTTGGACAGCCATGGCCAGTCAAAGAAGGAGAAACTTTCATTGCAGGGGTAAAAACTACTCCATTTTTGCTCGTGGCAAGGTTTCTTGGGCTCGGGCGAGGCGCTTGGCGATATGGAAGGGCGGGTAATCCGGGCGGCCGGCAAGCGATCTCGAGCAGGGGTAACTTGGGATGGTAGCCGGAAAGCTCCTTTTCCAGACCGCGTTTAGCTTTTGGGGTCGTCACAGACGGAAATTCCCAAGGCAGTTTGCTCGACATTGGATATACTTATGGTTGGGTTGTCGCAATGTCGACTGCCCGTGTGTAGGGAGAGGTGAACTCGCACAGGCCCTCTCGACGTGATCAGCCACCACATGTATTCAGCAACGACAACTTTCCAGCTGGACTTCTGAGTGGAAGAAGGGTTTATTTTTTATCAGCAAGTGTTAACGTATAGCCTGGAAAAGCCCACGCATGGTGTACGTAGAATTCACTTGCACGTGAGGGAATCGAAGAGAAAGGAAGGGACGCGGAGGTAAACTAGCATCAAACTTTGTTTAGAACGGGATAAGCCCGCCAGACTCAATTGGTTAAGCTAGTGTGTATCAAGCAAGGTACAAACTCAAGGATTCCATTTCGGTTTTTTGACTTTTTCTATGTCGGTTGGATCCCATGTCCATCATCCTGGAACAACCAAAGATTTGACGGTCAGTTCAGTTGTTTGAGGCATGCCATGTCAAACTTTTCATCACGCACATCTTGGCAAGCTCGTTATGACGTCCATGCTGCTAAGTTGTTTGTGTGCCTGGGAATTAATGCAATTTCGCATCGGGTCGAGACCGTTTGACACCCAAAAATCAAAGTATCTAATTTACAGTGCGTCATAGAACACAGTGAGACCGCCTGTTTTCTGTGTTTCAACCGAAGAAAACTGTGACATTCAACTGAAGTAGCACGTACCGGTGCTATTCTTAACAGTCTGCTTACATATATGCTTGTCCGTATGCGCCGGGTTCGCAATATTTATCGCACCGTACTGCGTGAACACACTAAAACGCTGATCAATACTAATCCTAACATCAAAGCTTTATTGTGTTCTATGCCAGCAGCCGGCTGACAAACAACCACGGCAATGCCATCGCACCAAGTGGTAACTCGCGGTAGATTACTTCCAGGCGGATTCCTACCCAACTTATGATACGCAGCTGCACCGAAGGAACCCGGCCCATTAATTAGGCAGGTATGAAGTTTATCGACTAAGCATAGCAGATGACATCAAAATCAGTCAATGGCTGATGAGAGAATAATAATGGTCACGCCCCGTGGTAGTCTGATCAAGTCAGCGAGCATCGTCACATCAGTGTTTCGTCATCGATTTGCTAAGGCCAAGCCACGGACCCACCGTGGTGCGCGGTCAGCGGTACTTGAGCTTCCTGCCGCTGGCTGTGTGTACTAAAATTTGTCGCGTGGTCCTTGCGTGGTCAGCCTTGTTGTCACTTGTCAGCCTCCAAGAAAGGCAACTGCCGACTATGGAGATCAGCGCGTGGACCTGAATTGTGTGCGTCCAGTTGTCGGGGGATTCAGCGGTCAGCATGCAAGATAAACCGACCAATGGAACTGTGGGTCGTAACATACGTACACCGCATAATCGATACTCCGTACTATTCCGCTGGATTTTCCAGCCGGTCAATTGGTCGGATGCACACGCGGCGCCAGGTCTGCGAGTCCCGTCGTCATTGTACAAATCCACGTGACGAGGTCCGTGGCCAACTGGTCCTGGGCCTGGGTGCTGGTCAACATGATGACGTGAAGGACTCCGAGCTATCGTAAACAATTATACCCGCATGAACCACACACGGGAAGACAAACTCGCAACACATCAAAGCTTAGACCGCTGCAAGCTCTGTGCAATTAATTTCAAAGGACAAGAGGCCTGAATGAAACCTGTATTGTCTTGCTGTAACCTCCCGCAGACAGTAGTGTCCCAATTTTAGTGTTGTAACCTAGTCTTCATAATTATGTCTGTGAAAATGGGGCGCACAAAGACTCTCCTGTGGATGACCGCTATTCTTTTGTCGTGCGCTGTCTCCAGTAGTTACGCATGCATTGGCACTAGAACCGCTTTCAAGGCCGTGTTTATGGGCAACTCTTACTCAGGTTGGTCTCCGCAAATGGCTTTCTTAACTACGCCAGTCGAAACTGGCGCCTGCAAATCAGGAGTACCGAAGCAAGATGTTTGTTTTGTCTACCCCAACAACCAACGATGTTGAAGAACTCCCATGTTATGATTCTATTACTAAGTCAAATTTGCCTACGCCCGTCCATCGCATGTACGCAGGTGGCCAGGGCGTCGGCGGCAGCCTTACGAGCACACAGGACGTAACCTGCACGAAGAAATGGCCGAACATGACTTCCCCCACGTACACCGTCAACCCCGGCGACCTGCCGAGCAAAGTCAAGGCGATCGCGGACGCCGCATGCGTGTACAACCTGACGTGGGAGCAGAACACCCGCTCCTCTTACTACATGAAGAACCACGTGGAGGTCTGCGGCGCCGTGGACAAGGCCATGGTCCAAGCGACCGACGTCAACGCGGTCGTGCTCCAAGCACAGAGCGAGGAACTCTCCCTCAGCTCCTGCCTCCCGACCACCCTCCAGGTATCCCAGGCGGTCACCCTGCTCAAGCCCGCCCCCGCGATCGCCAAGCTGTTTGTCGTGGAGACATGGGCCGACCAGAGCAAGATCGACAGCAGTGGGAGGCACGCTGAGATCTGCATGTTCGAGAAGCTCAAGTGCAGCGTGGCTTCTCTCGCCCGTAACGTGACCGCCCAGCTGGGCAACGGCAACACGGTGCGCGTGATCCCCGAGGGCCAGGCGTGGCGCGCCATCGCTGATGCCGCGTGCACAAAGTCCTCCGTCTCCTGCACGTGCCTCACAAAGGGCACGGCGCTGACCTCCTGCGGGTACAGCTCATGCGGGGGCCTCTGGGGCCCCACGAACGGGTCGGGTCTGTTCAACACGGATGGGAACCACCAGACCGACGCGGTGGGCGCGTGGCTGAACGCGCTGGTAACGTACGGCAGCTTTTTCAAGTGCATCCCGCCGGCAACGCTGCTGACGCGCCTGAACGTGGCGTCAGCGGCCACGCTCACGGAGGCGGCGGCGACCGCGCTGACCAACCAGCTGCGGTTGGACTACCCAACGCAGTTCCCGTCAGGAACGACCGTCCCCGCATGCGTGGATGCTGGCCCGTAAACGTTTATGCTGCTGCCTTTAAAGCCAGCCTGTAGTTTTATATGCCCGCGTTGTTTATGCCAACCCTTAAACGAGGTTTATGGTCGCTCCCCTTCCAGTGAATCTTGTTGCTCCTTTCGTCATGAGACAGCCCCGTACTTATTGTAAGGCAGGTCTCTTACGAGGCTTTCCTGTCTGCAATCCATCCAGATCGCCTGGGAGCAAGGCTCTTCACTCGAATGATGATTCTTTCTTTCATGGCAGTAAGGGGACAGCTTGCATCTCCATGGCGAAACAAACCAAGAAAAGTAGATACCCCATTATTTGAGAGGCGGCGGGCCATGGAGCACTTGACGGATGTTGCCGCCAGCACTACCTGTTTCAGCAATGGTGGGCTGCCTGGTTAGGGCATGCTTTGGACCGGCTGGCGGCTGCTAGTGCCAATCTGCGGTAACAACTCTCTCGGCCATGGCGAGGATGCGCTGCATTTGCGTGAGCCTGGCACTTTTGTATCATATCACACTAATTCACCATGTCAAAGTTGACTGGTGGGGTCTTTCTATCAAAGAGACAACCAGCGCAGGCCAGAAATCGGGAGAATCCGGACCATGGTAGCTCGAGCCTGCCGTTATCTTTTCCGCGTTTTCGAGTCGTTCAGGATGATGAAGATGAATGGTGATGGAAATGTGTATCCTTGTGCATTGAAATTATGGCTGGCTTACGTGTGGAGCGACTAGATGACCTAGACGGTGGGGCCGGAAACAGCATGCTTGATCAGGGCGTGTGTTTCTAGCCTAACTGGCCGGGAGTGTCTAGTGGTGGTTTCTATATTTTTTCCCTGGGACCCGTGTGCCACAATTTTTAAACATCTGACTAGTGTTAGCTGTTATGTATTTTATTCAGGTCTGTGACATAAACATTCCACAGACCTGCTCAAATAAGAAAAATGCGGTTGGAATGCAGTGCCATTGGGCAGGGCAATTTCAATAGATAGAATAGACTGGTAGGAATATGTGTACCATCCATCCATCCACCCACCCACCCACCCACCCACCCACCCACCCACCCACCCACCCACCCACCCACCCACCCAC
Organism: Mesostigma viride; assembly: GCA_009746045.1. Lineage (NCBI taxonomy): Eukaryota > Viridiplantae > Streptophyta > Mesostigmatophyceae > Mesostigmatales > Mesostigmataceae > Mesostigma > Mesostigma viride. Next base: position 2,584,826 of record RPFO01000079.1, on the reverse strand, counting down.
CCACCCACCCACCCACCCACCCACCCACCCACCCACCCACCACCCACCCACCCACCCACCCACCCACCCACCCACCCACCCACCCACCCACCCACCCACCCACCCACCCACCCACCCACCCACCCACCCACCCACCCACCCACCCACCCACCCACCCACCCACCCACCCACCCATCCATCCATCCATCCATCCATCCATCCATCCCTAGACAGCTCCCCTAGGGCAGCGTGCGGCTGTCTAGATAGATGTTGTAGTTAGAATGCTGTTAGATAGATGTAGTGTGTAGCTGATGTAGATAGATTAGACCGGTAGGACTGTTTGCACCCATCCATCCATCCATCGGGGTTAATGCTCCGTGACTCCCCAACGGGAGCACGAGTCTAATTAATTAATTAATTAATTAATCCATCCATCCATCCATCCATCCATCCATCCATCCATCCATCCATCCATCCATCCATCCATCCATCCATCCATCCATCCATCCATCCATCCATCCATCCATCCATCCATCCATCCATCCATCCATCCATCCATCCATCCATCCATCCATCCATCCATCCATCCATCCATCCATCCATCCATCCATCCATCCATCCATCCATCCATCCATCCATCCATCCATCCATCCATCCATCCATCCATCCATCCATCCATCCATCCATCCATCCATCCATCCATCCATCCATCCATCCATCCATCCATCCATCCATCCATCCATCCATCCATCCATCCATCCATCCATCCATCCATCCATCCATCCATCCATCCATCCATCCATCCATCCATCCATCCATCCATCCATCCATCCATCCATCCATCCATCCATCCATCCATCCATCCATCCATCCATCCATCCATCCATCCATCCATCCATCCATCCATCCATCCATCCATCCATCCATCCATCCATCCATCCATCCATCCATCCATCTATCCATCCGTCCGTCCGTCCCTGCGCGATGACAGTAATCAGGGGAGTGTGGAGGCGAGCGCGAGCAAGGACAGCCCATACTAGCAGCCCAGAGGGTCCACAGTATTCAAAAAACTTGATGAAGTCGACGAAGATCGAGACAGCTAGGCCTGCGGGAAACTCACCAGGTTGCAGGAGCGCGATTTTCTTGAAGAGACGGCGCGCGACGAAGATGGGCATGGCAGCATGTCTGTTGCGCCGGCCCAGGGGCGAAAGCCCACTTGACTCTCCCCAAGGTGACGGTCGAGAGCAGAACGAAGACAGTTGAGGAGATCATGAGCATGAACAACTTGAGTGCGGCGCTGTGGATCGATGCACACTCCTCGGTAGTTTAGCGTTTAGTGAATAATAAACAGGTGCGGTGAGTCGGTGACAGGACGCAACCTTGCCAGACGCCAGTCTGCAGTGGACATGGCAAGGTAATGCCGTCTACGTTGAGTGCGCACCGATCCCGGTGGTCGACCCAGGGATCATACAGCGTGCGCGGATATATGACAGTAATCAGCTGGGATTTTCCGAAGCTATTACGCAATATACGATGAGCAAACGCCTCTCGACGCAACGCAGCCTGGCGGCTGCGCTTAGCAATGAAAATACGTCTGCAGCCCCGGCTGCAGCTTCGCCAACCGGTCCAGAAGGCAGCGGCGCCACTAGCCAAGCTCTAGTGGTCGCCCAGCCCCCGCTGGCCGCCTCGCCAGCAGCGTCGCCTGAACCCAAGCGCAGTCGCCCTGCCGAGCCGACCTGGGAGGAGTACGACTTTGACGCCAGCCAGCCCGGCTTTTTTGACAAGCTCAACCCCGACAAGATCCTGGGCTACGTGTTTTTCGGATCGTATGCCTCGCTTCTCGAGATGTGCAAGCAACTCTTCCATCAGGGCCGCCTCACCGATGCTTTCCAGAGACGCACCCACAACTTCGACGAAATCCTCACATGCCGCCGCCCCAACCTTCAGATTCGCGTCCTTTTCTCCCTCCTCGGCCGCTCCCTCGAGGAGCTTTTGCCCCCAAAGCCCCTCACCACCACCTTAACCGAATCCTCCATCCGCTCACTCCTCAAGGAGGCCCTCGAGCAGCACGTGGCCCCCATCGCAGCAGATGTGGCGGTCATGGGCAGCACGTTGGCTGCCGAGCTCCCCCTCCTCTCCACCGCCACCTCCACCATCTCCACCGCCACCTCCACCCTCCTCGCCTCCTCCACCGCCACCACCTCCACCTCCGCCGCCATCACCGCCCAGCTCCGTGACATCGACCAGCGTCTTAAGGACAACGCCATTGCTATCGAGGTTCTGCAGAATACCGCAGGCCTCACCGCCCAGGCGGTGAAGGACATTGCCGCCAAGCCAGCCTCGGCTGGCCTGGCCGGCGATGCTCCTCCCATCACCACCTGGGCGGACATGCTTAAGCAACATACCACCTCCACCACCTCCGCCGTCGCAGCCCAGCTTCAACGGCAGACGCTTGACCTCCGCGAGGAGGCCGAGCTCGCCAAGCGCAGCCTCAACGTCATTGTCAAGAACTTCAAGATGGAGGAAGGTGAGAATTCCGAGAAGCTTTTGCGTGCGTTTGAGAGAGAAATCCTTGGTCGCATGGGCCTTAACGGTGAGATAGAGCTGGCTGCCCACCGCCTTCCCCGCGCGCGGGGTAAGGCAGGGCCGCCCCCGCTCCTCCTCACCTTTAAGACCCCGGCGGACAAGATTTCTTTTCTCAGACGCCGCAAGCGGCTCGAGAAGACTCTCTTCACCCTTGATGACGACTTGACCCTGGCGCAGCAACAACGGCGACGGGAGCTATGGCCGACCTACCTCCAGCTCCGGCAGACCAAGGTGGGGCAGCCGGTGTACTGGAAGGGGGCGGCCATCTACGTCGGCCACAAGCCCTGGCAGGCGACCCCCCCCCCCCCGCGGCCCCAGCGACTCCTGACGCCCCAGCTTAGGGGAATACAGCAGTAGTAGTGCAGAATAGATAGACCGTGGCCATGTACATGTACGCCTCCTAGAGGCACTATCCTAGCTAAGCCCCGCGCTTTATTTAATCATGTACATGTGTGCCTATGATGTGCCACACTCCAGACGATGCCTAGCCTTATTTAGTAATGTTGTGCCCATGCAGGGAGTCACTCTCTGCTGAGAAGCCATGCCATAGCTCTTGTATAGCCATGATGATCTTCCCCCTCACAGGCATGCTCCCCCCTTACCCGGGCATAGCGTGATAGACCGTGAGTGTGCGGGTGCCCTGGTGCACCTAGAGCAAGTGTTGTTTACATTCCCACCCTTGCAGGAAGTAGCTTAGAATGTATTATAGGCTCATATGCCCCTTCTCAGGGCTATGTGCTACATATACTCCCAACGGAGTTATGTTCCTAATTAATTAATTAATTAATTAATTAATTAATTAATCAGCTGGGAGTAGGGACGCGACCGCGAGCAAGGGCAGCCCACTGAGCCCAGAGAGCGGCCCAGATATCGAGGACAGAATCAAAGGCCTTGATGAAGTCGACGAAGATCAGGATGGCGGGAAACTCGCCAGGTACAGCTGAGGAGCGCGATTTCTTCGAAGAGACGGCGCGTGATCGACAAAGATGGCCATGACGGCGTTGCGCCCAGGACGGTTCAAGCCCATTTTACTCTCCCCAACAAGGTGACGGTCGAGAGCAGAGCGAAGGCGGTTGCATGAGGACCATGTGCATGAACAACTTGAGTGCGGCGCTCTGGATATGTACACTCCGGCCTCGCCCCTCGGTAGATGGCGGGGTCACCAGTGGAACCTTTGTTTTTGTATACAGCATGTACATTATACGGTAACCGCTGCATGTACGTGCTGCCACTCAGGAATCGGCGGTGCATCGGCAAGCAGGATCCTTTTGCAGACGTCAAGCAGGAACCCGCGAGCGCCGTCAGTTTAATCACCGGGGCAGGGACGGCTGGTCAGGTCCTACGGCGGCGTAGAAGCGGAGTTGCTTGGCGGCCGGCCGGGTCGGCATGCGCAGCTGACAGTCTCGGTGAACGGCAGTTACTAGCTCGTCGGGGTCGGCCAGGGGGTTCGTAAGGGGCCGGGGGTACGTGTAGTCCTGCTCAGCGGCGGGCGGCGTAGGCGGCGCCAGGCGGGCGGGCGGCCGCCAGAGGGCCAAGCGGCGGAGGCGGCGGGGGCCGAGCAGCCGGGACTGGGAGGAATACCACCGGTCTATTAAGCTGCTGCTGCGGTGGGCCATCGAGAGTGTAAAGAGCGTTGTGCTTTAGTAATTCTATAGTCAAGCTTTTTAGTATCCTACACCTGTATGTGCATGTCGACCATGAAAATCGAATCACGATGGTATGGAAGCAATAAATTTATTACTCATCATGCTAATGACACTTGTAGTCACATGTCCTCGCATACATATGCATGTCTAAGTACTAATGTGATTAATTAACTACACGTGACTGATACTAGTATATGATATGGCAACTACCAAATGCCACAAATTCATTGTCATCAAACACCTTGCTTGCAGGAGCTTCATAATTCAAATCCATTCACCCATGTACACCTCCATGCTATAGCTGCAAGAGCTAGTAATATGGGGTACATACTCGTACCTTTCATCAGCTGATTGATGCGCACGGCTGGCAAGCTAGCTAGATATAGACGGGGGCAGGGACCGGCCGTGTGCAGCACCGATTCCCTCAAATTGCCTTGATTCAAAGGCACTGAGGTGTGCCATCAGCCGTACGTGTCAGGCCGACATTCAGAAGACAACTATGTGGCTAGCTTGAATTTATGCTTGCTCTGGCACATACGTACCTCAATGATCTTATTTGTTAGCTGGTACACGCACATATGATACTCGCGTGCATATGATGGTACTCGCGTGCAGACACGTGTGTAGTACTCCTACACACAGATCTCGAGTGATTTATCTAGTACCAAATCCGAAAGGCTTGCATCACTCCCCGGACAGGAGAACTTTTGCGGATGACTGTAGGTGTAAGTTGGCGATGCCATGGTAACCGGAGACGTCCGTCCTATAGTCAGCAAAATTGGTGCGAGAGGTCCCCAGTTCGATTCCGGTCGGATTCATTTGCAGATCGCGTTTTTCCGCGTTTTCCGCGGCCCGGTACTGAACGCAAATGGTTTTCACCTTTGCGGAGTGCCTGATCAAATATGAGTGCATGCATAACAATTTCCTTCTTGCATGCGCAACGTACGTGCTGTGCCACGTTTACACGCACGTACATCCTGGCCAAGAAAACAGTGACCCAATCACTTGGCCCATCTTACTCAATGAAGCTCCATCACATCCCGAATGGACACAATCTCATGCGACCCGAGGAACCGTGACAGTGTCTCCGCATAGTCTTCCGCCACAGCCGGATCAAACCATGCATCCTCCCCCTCCATCCCACCCCCCTGCCTCACATGACTCGCCGGCCCAACACCCCCGAGCCGGCTCTTCCTCTTGTGGCTCTCCCTCGTGGTGGCGGCGCCAGGATTGTACGCCGCCTGCAACTCTTGCAGCCTCTGCACGAGCGGTGCAACGAGCGCCCCGTTGCTGTTGGCCAGCTTGCGGTGGTTCCTGACAAATGTCACCAGGTCGCCTAGTGCGGCCACGTCCCCTGGTCCCGCCGCCGGCGCCAGCAGCCACATGCATCCCACCTTGGCGCACTTGGCCTCATCTTGTGCCAGCTGTCCAAGCGATGACAGCACCGCAGCTGAGGGAACCAGGTGGGACGCAAAGTAGGCCGCCGAGTAGAACCGCTGCTGCTGCCCGTCACTGCGCCGGACGGCCCCACACTTGACATCCCGCCCTTGTCCTTTGTCCCTTGTTGAAACATGTCCTGCGCTCGCCTTGTCTCGCCTCACGCCGCCCTTGCTGGATGGACCATGCGGATGATCAGAACAAGAATCCTGAACAAGGTCGGCGGTCCCTGAGGAACCTGACGAGACCAGCAACGCGACCACGGCGCGGACAAGCTCTTCCGCACGCAGGTCCCGGCTTGACAGGAACTGGCCCACGAGCACATCCACGATGCCTCTGCTGGCATCTGGGGGAATGTTCTTGTAAACATCCAGCAAGACCTTGAGCCGGTCCCGCGCGTGCGGGCCGCACAGGTGGCCGAACAGGAAGCGCGCCATTGGCTCCACCCGGCCGGGCGGGTCAGTCAGCCCGACCGCGACCCGGCCCAGTAGCGGCCCGCAGTCGGTCTTGAGCCGCTGCTCCCACAGCAGGCGGCAGAAGGCGCGGAAGGACTGCTCGCGCAGCGGAGGCCACGCGTGCGCCAGCAGGTACGGCGCCAGGGACTCGAGACGGGGGATGAACTCATTGGGGGCGATGCCCACCAGGCGGGTGATCGCATCTAGGGCCGCCAGGCGGAGCGAGCCAGTAGCTGCCACCTGGACAATGGCCCCGTCGGGTCGCCCCATGGCTGCTTTAGTATGGTTGATTGCCAACCCATCTGCTTCTGCCTTTTTCGCTATTCTTGTCGCTGCCTGTATGTCCGTGTCACCCGAGGTACCCACCCGCTCTGCCTCCCTGGCGCGATTGTCCACGTCTGGGGAGCCACGGCCCATGTCTGTTTTCTGTCCTGTATCGCCCACCCCGCCGGCGGCGTTCCCAACAGCCATGCCACTAGTGGCGCCAGCAGAGTCGCAGGCAGCGTCACCGGATGGGGAAGCTGGCGTGGTGGGCAAGGCCGCGCCTCCCTCGTTCGTCACCAGCGAGAAGAGCAGGTCCAGGTGTGCCGTCGCCAGCGGTGGTGAGAGCTCCAGGATGCTGCAGAAGGCGGCAAAAGCGGCCAGGCTGAAGCGTGCGACAAAGGGAGGAAGGAGGGGGGGGGGGGGGGGGGTTGACAAGGAGCAGAAGGCGTTGTCCACTATCCATGAACTCATATTGCTTTTATATTTAGCGCGCCATCTCTTTAGGGCGACCATATGAAGCATCATCCGCATAATGCCTCATCTTAACACCATGGCACATAGCTGCCTGTGAGCCAGCCGCGCTTCCTGCTGGTTATACCAGCCCATCATCACAACGCTAGCGATTGACAAGACCCCTTCCATGCATTATGTATAAGACGAAGAAGAAGAATTACAAAACAAGGACATGCTAAAGAGGCTCATGCCCGTGACTGGGCATGTGCCTTTCGCATCAAACACTTGTAGGTTCATGCCTGGTTCACATCCATAACCACTTGTTCCATCCCTCTATCTCCCAACATATTCATGTCAGGCACTGCCTTTCCAGAAGAAAATTAGCAATCTATCCAGAACAATTTATGGCTTCCCATATTGTGACTACGGGCGAGTATGAGTTGCCCATGCACACTGCATACAGCAAGTTAATAATTTAGCCACATGCTGCAATACTCCGTGTCTGTGCAGTAGGTGCAATTCGGCAGGACATTTGAGGGAGGTAGCCGTACTCACCGCGTGGTGGTGTCTGCGCTCGCTAACATGAACAGGTCCTTGAGGAAGGGCACGTAGCCACCGGGGAACGCCTCCCCAGACGCGATGAGACGCGATATCTGCAGCTTGGCTTCTGCAGCAAAACAGCAACATGAAATGAAATAACAGATAGGATCATATGGTTTCATCACATTGCTGGTCTCATCCCCATAGCTTATCGATATGATTCATAATAATCCGTTTCCAACTGGGTAATAATCCGTTTCCAACTGGACGATTAGGTGTCATGGGCAAGGAGGCAGGGCAAAGCAGGGGCGGTTAATACCAGAGACATGGATTGCATCTTGTAAAATACACAGTACTTGGAAAAAAAATACGAAGACTGGAACTGGGGCAGTAACATATGATGCACAGACCGTAGAATTTTTTATAAGTCTTTAGCAAACCAGATTATACAACCATGATCACCATAGCATATTGCTGTGTTGTGCCACTAGCATACTGCACACAACACCATCAACTGTGCATATCATACTCAGGCTCTGTCAACTGTATGCTGCAATTCAGTACGCAACATATCTTCAATGCCCTTTGCATGAGGAAATGGAAACAGTGTAATCGCATGATGCGAGATGGACAACCATGAGGCAGAAGAGCACGCCAAGGTTTATGATGTTGTTATTTATGATGTGAACAATCATGCACACATCCCCACCTTCCTCCCTGGATGTTCGGCATGCCTGGTCCATGTAATCGAAGCCCCCCGCTGTCCCTCCTCTGGCAACGTTCCCGCCATCATCCCCGTTGGCAGCCATCACCCCGACATGGCAGCCATCATCCGCACCCGCAGCCACCCGCGCGCTCAGTTGCGCCAGCAGTAGGCGGGTTGCGCGCCGGTAGAAGAGCGGCGACGCCTCTGCCAGCAGGAACAGGTATTCGTTCAGCGTGCCAGACGCTAGAGGGGGTGAAGCCAGAGAAGGTGGCACCAGAGTTTGCAAAGCACTGCCAGAGGCACCAGCCACGGGGAGGCTTGAGGCACCTGCTGGTGCATTGGAGGGATCTGAAACTGCTGATGTGGAGGGGTCTGACACTGCTGGCATGGCAGGGAGTGGACTGGAAGCAGAAACCGCGGGCGCTGCCGCACCCACGCCTGTGTCTGCAGTGGCGGGCGCTCCTGCCCCGGCCACGCCCTCTGTGGCGGGATCCCTGCCATCCGCGATTGCTCTGTCGTCCGTTGCCGCAGCTATGTTTCCGCCAGCATCTGTAAACAATGGCATATCACCCTCGGCACAGTCCGGGCCGGATGCCCCCTTTTTGCTATCGCTATTGTAATTGTTGCTGGCATCCACGCACTTGCCATCACCACAGCATTCTGTTGATGGACCAGGTGTCCACTCTCTTGGGAGGAAGATCTCGGCCTCGTAATCGCGCATGATGCGCCGCATGGCCCGCTCAGGCCGCGTCCCCGAACACGCCAGCACACAGGCGAGCACATGGACACCTGTCAGCTGCTCGTGCAGCGCGCGCGCGTTGGCCAGGACGAAACGGTCGCCGGGGCAGCGGCGACAGCGGGGGGCGGTGATGGCGGTAACCCCGGACGTGCCAGCGGGTAGCATAAGTTCGTGGTCATGGTGCATGCAGGTGGCGAGCGCCTGCAAGGTGGTACCATGGGGAAAACAAGGTTTGAAACAACAACCATTTTCCGTGAGACAGCAGGAAAGGGTCACTTACAGCACAGGAACTAAAAATTGACAGAAAAGCAAAGCACAAAGATTTTAAAGTTATGGCCTCGGACAAAAGTGCTTTAAACAAGACCAGTCAATGCAGCCGTCCACCCACCACACCTGCAGGGCAAAGTCCACAACTCGCAACGATGACTTTAAGGACGCCATTCTCCCGCCACGGTTCCGCTCAGCCTTGCTGCAATCGCCAACCCCTTTGTCTGCACAGCCTCGCTCCCCCCGCTGCGTCTCCACGTCCTTATCCCCCACCATACCATTACAGCCATGCACAGCACCGCCGCCGCCACCCATGCCATTGGTATTGCCAATCAGGCCATCATCGCAGCTGAGGCCATCATTGCAGCGCTGCACCAGGCGGGCCGTGATGTCCACCAGCATCGCCATCCGCCACACATGGACCTTCTTCTTGTCTCGGGCATCTTTGGCTGCCCTCTCCTCATGCCTCGCTGGCGTGAGGTCGCCGTTCTTCTTGCCACGCGCGGGCGCCCTGCCGAGCACCTCGTACGGCGCGAGCACCTGGATGACCAGCAGGAACCCTGTTGGGCCATCAAGCTCAGCCAGGGGCTCCTCAGCAGGCAGCGCTGTAGAGCAGTCAGGTGTCGCCATTTCCAAGGGCCGACTCCCCCTCCCGGTCTGCTGTCGATCGCCGCTCGCCCTGTGCTTGTCAGCAGGCATGTCAGACTCGCTGGACATCCCTGCCCTCTGCTTGCCGTCAGCCCGGCCTCCTTCCTTGCGTGAATCGCGCAGGGACCACTGTCTGAGCTGTGCAAACGCAGCCTCCACCACACCCAGCCCACCAAACGCATCCCCGAACCTAGCCGGTGCCGCCGGTGCCGAACCTGCACTAACGGAGGCCACCGCCAAGCCATGGCCACCCGATGGGATGTTGCTCCCACCACCGCTCTGCGCTTTCTTAGGGACACCAGCTGCCGCGCCATCGGGCACTGCGGCCAGAAACTGGACCAGCCGGTCCAGGGACCCCGGGCTGCTCTCCTCACAGCCCACGAGCAGCCGCTCCCATTGGGCGAGGCTCGTGGCATGTGCAAGGAGCAGCTGCTGGAGAAGCGGGTAGGTCGAGGGCGCCCGGGTGAGCGCGCTCACCAGCAGGTGCAAGCGGAGCGCTCCTCGAAGCTCCGGCGACAGGAGAGCCGTGGTGATGGCCGCCAGCACCTGGGGGCAGTGGCCAGGGACTCCAGGTGGCACGACCGCGATCCTCACCAGTGTGGACAGGAGACGTTCCACGACGCCAGGGTTGCCCCGGTCATTCTTACGGCCATCCTCTGAGTGTCCACTTTCGGTCCTTGGTGCCCCCCCGGCCGCGGCAACGAGCAGGGAGATGAGCAGCTTGGCTGCTTTCAGCCGCACCGATTTGCTATCCAGCAGCGCCAGCTCTTGCACCAGGGCGGCGCATTCCCCGGCTGCGGCCACCGCCGGGTTGTACGCGCCAGCAGTAGCACCATCGCCATGGACGCCATCGGCATCGGGAACACCCTCTTTGTCGATGTCACTGGTCTCGTTGCCGCCATCCGCACCGTCGCCGTCGTCTCGGCCATGGGCGTGGTCTTGGTTAGGTGACCCGGTGGTGCCACTTCGCATGGCCTCCATGACAGTGCAAGAACGCTGCAGGCCACGCACCATGAGCTCGAGAACCAGGGGGCTGCTGGCCCAGCTGTCGAGCACCTTGACTCGCACGTTGGCGTCGCGGTCACGCAGCATGACGGCCAGCGTCCGCAAGCACCAGGCCTGCTCGGGTTCGGTTGGCGACAGCTGGTCAGGGCCACTGGGCTGGCCAGGGACTGCTCGGCTGGTAGGCCGTTTGGTGTCTCGGGTCAAGGAAGGCAGCAGCAGGGGCAGCGCCACCAGCTGGCAGACGAGCTTGCGGATGGCGGGTTTCTTGTGGGAGAGCAGGGGCAGCAGGCTACCTGTGGTTGGGCATGGACATGTTCTTGTTATGGTTTCATAAGAAATACTCCATGTAACATTATCTAATGGTTAAAAAAAAGAAAAAACATGGGCAAGAGAGCGAGAATGTAAGATGATGGGACAAGCTCTATCGGCCAGCACCCCCAGTAATCACCAAAATGATTAATCAACGGCACTTTTCAGTCCAGAAACAGAAAGAACAAGCTTGTCAACCAAATCCTGACATCCAAGATGCAGAAAAAAGGTTGCAAAGGAACCGCTGCAGCAAACGTGATTTCTGGAAAGGTTATACGAATGCCAGAAGTATGAGGGTGGAAGCCTTGAGCCATTCGATCAACTTTGAAAATGGTGAAAATGTGTGAGAACAAAGCAGCTGGTGAAAAAATCCAAAAGCAAAAGCAGCTGGAAAATATAAAAAGCATGCAATGTAAGACATTACTAGTACTTTACCAAGGTGCAGACGAGCCATTAACACCGGACTGGTGCTTTCCGCAACGGTCACCAGCACTTGTAAGCAAGCTTCTGCGCGGTCACTGTTGTTGTCTTTGTCTTCGGGATTCTCAGCTAGCGCCTGTGTGCAAAGAAACTTGACAACGCCACAAAAGCCTGTTTCTTCATCTTCGGATATAGTGCACAGGGCAACGGCTGCCAAAAAATGCGGAGGTAGCTTTTGACTTGCGCAGAGCGCAAGAAGCATGTCAAGAGTTTCACGCTGCCAGTCAACTCGGGCTGCTGCGGAAACAAAGCACCATGACATGATGGCTTGGATATTGGCATCGAACTTGGCCACCAGTGGCGCAATTTCAGCATCTTTCTTTTCGGCAAAAGCGCAAAAGACGCAATCAAGACCAGCTCTGCGCATTATGAAAAAGGCACTGGCAGTGTCCTCTGGGCTTTCCCATGTGTCCAGAAACTCCAGCAGACATGGGAAAAAGTGAAGGGCTTGGGAAACTGTTGTCAAAAGCTGCTTGAGTGCTCGCTTCTTCTCCAGACGAACAGTCTCAGCACATTTTCCGCCAGCAACTAGGTCAGACGTTCGGGAAGAGAAAGCGCGAACTGCCTCACAAAGGAAGAATAAAGACGCTCGAAGGGAGTTCTTCTCAGCTAAGTCTAGCTCCCTTTCTGACGAGACCAAATCATTACATTGCTGAAGGAGTGACGTAATGAGCTGGCAAAGTTTTGATGCCGCTTGCCGAACGTTCTCCGCGCCCTTCCACGTTTTCAGTACAGCCAGGTTTGCAGTTACGAATTCTGAAAATGAAGGTTCTGCTGCTGCTCCTGCATCCCACCAGCCCGACAAGGAATTTTCAAGCTCTTCTAGGCTTTGGAAGATGTTGAAAATGAAGGTCGATCCACTGGGCATCGGCCTCGTCATCGACGGCATTTTCAGCTGCCGTTCTTTTTCTACTCTGCTAAGCTCAATCCGTCATGTCAATGCGCCTGCCTCCATAATCGCGCGCAGAATCCATAATTTTTTCAATTCACAGATTACGCTTATAGTTTACGCAAAATTTCCCTCGAAGAACTCTCTGAGAGAACAGGATCCATATCACAATATACCAATAATAAACAGATTAGAATAAAAAACTGCGTTTGCTGCGGCATCGAGCTTGCCCCAACATAGGGGACATTGTACAACAGGGCAAGTACTCCAAATCAAATTAAATCAGATAAGCCGCTCCGATAAGGTAGGAATATGTTGTGCTGATCTAGCTACCAGCCTTATATCCTTCGATGGATAACGCCACCAAACGTGCCACGCCCAGACAATCCTTTCTCTTTTTGGAAGTTTGATGCGTTGAACAAGCGTTGAACGTCATAATTCCTCGAGTCCACTCTCTCCACAGCCTTCCATGATGAGAATCCAGATCCAAGCATTTTCGCTTCAGCCGGCGGTCCTGCCACGTGGACATCTGAGAAACCAACGGCCCAAACGCCCAAACTCCAGCAGCAACTAGCTGTCAGCTGACCCTTGGCTGACCCTGGCTGACCGAACCTTTCTTTTTTTTTTTTTTTTTTTCTCGGTTTGCACGTTTGCAGTTTGCACGTTTGCACAGTCTGTTTGCACTGTCTACCTACTGTACTGTACAGTGGGTAGAGCTGTCTAGTGTCTGGCGGACTGCGAAGTGCATACAGTGTACTGCTACCATAATTCTCACGCAGTTCTTTCGAGCGTTCACTTTTTATAAGGGAAGTCGCGAACGGCAATAATTTTACTATCTGTTAGTGACTTATGCCACTTACAACACATTACATTATCATATTGCTGCGGGGGGGTGTAGTAAGCGAATTGAATCGCAACAGCCTGCAAGTTTGATGAAGATTAGGTCGCCGTCCTTTTCTGGCTCTTGCTACAAGCTTATCTGGTCACCTTGCCGGTTCCTTCAGTCATATTACCGTAAGTCGTTAGGTGCTCAACCACACTAGATTCTAGCATGTGTCAGGCTTTAATATTAACCGCATCCTTTTCTGCCTCGTTCGGTGAAGGGCGCAGTCGCATTAAATGCTAATACGATTAACCGACGTATTTAAACTTGGTGAAAAGGCTTAAACTTGGTGAAAACCCTGGAGCGATTGATTCGACAATTATAATGTCTGGGTCGGCTCGGGAGGACACGAAAGACGTTGTCGTTGTGGCTTCTGGGGAGGCATATTCCATAGTAAGTCCAATCGAAGCGCTGCACAGCTAGCACGGGATTGCCCTTGATTTGAATTTCGGGTTGGAAAATTTTGCTAATTTGCGCATCGCCTCGGTCTTCGTACGGCTCTCCCTTTCCTTCCAGGCCGAGCGATGGTTGAACGAGATGGGCGGAGGCGATGACGGCGACGAGGGAGAGGCCGACGCGGTGGATTTAACCTCACGGCCGCCCCGGTACGCTAATAATGCGCGTGGGTTTTAATCATGTGTCGTGTTTCTGGGGAAAGAAGTTACGCCAAGTCCGCTACAGCAATATCTTAGCCAGGTATGTCCCACCCCTGGCAGAGTGTGCCTCGATTGTTGGCCTTCTGTGGAGGGCTTGAAATACATTCCATGGCCTTATATTCTGACCATTTCCCCCGCCTCCGTTAAGGTGTTGTTATTGCTGATTCCTTGCTTCTAGCTTCCACTCTCGTCACTGCTGCTTCTTGTTACTGTTCTTATTCACTGTTGGTGTAACGCCGATCAATGTGGTCATTGTCATGTTCAATGTTTTTTTTTTTTTAAACGCAATTTTCGCAAATTGCGACTGTGCTGTCATCTCAATTGCTCATCAACCTCATGACCGTCGTCGTCCTCCTCCTCCTCGTCGTCGTCGTCGTCGTCGTCGTCGTCGTCGTCGTCGTCGTCGTCGTCGTCGTCGTCGTCGTCGTCGTCGTCGTCGTCGTCGTCGTCGTCGTCGTCGTCGTCGTCGTCGTCGTCGTCGTCGTCGTCGTCGTCGTCGTCGTCGTCGTCGTCGTCGTCGTCGTCGTCGTCGTCGTCGTCGTCGTCGTCGTCGTCGTCGTCGCAGTCGCAGCCGCCGCCGCCGCCGCCGCCGCCGCCGCCGCCGCCGCCGCCGCCGCCGCCGCCGCGCCGCCGCCGCCGCCGCCGCCGCCGCCGCCGCCGCCGCCGCCGCCGCCGCCGCCGCCGCCGCCGCCGCCGCCGCCGCCGCCGCCGCCGCCGCCGCCGCCGCCGCCGCCGCCGCCGCCGCCGCCGCCGCCGCCGCCGCCGCCGCGCCGCCGCCGCCGCCGCCGCCGCCGCCGCCGCCGCCGCCGCCGCCGCCGCCGCCGCCGCCGCCGCCGCCGCCGCCGCCGCCGCCGCCGTCGTCGTCGTCGTCGTCGTCGTCGTCGTCGTCGTCGTCGTCGTCGTCGTCGTCGTCGTTGTTGTTGTTGTCGTCGTCGTCGTCGTTGTTGTCGTCGTTGTCGTCAACGACGATGTCCTCGACCACCACCACCACCACCACCACCACCACCACCACCACCACCACCACCACCACCACCACCACCACCACCACCACCACCACCACCACCACCACCACCACCACCACCACCACCACCACCACCACCACCACCACCACCACCACCACCGTCGTCGTCATCATCATGACACAAGCATGTCCGCAGCCCTAAGTAGTTTCCTCGTGCCTACGATTGCTATGCCATGGATACGGCACTTCCGTGCAGGCTGGGCCTGGGTGCCCAGTTTCTGCCCCACCGGCAGGTCATGGGCCTGATGCTTCCCGTTGAGAAGCGTCTGTCTGCAAAGCTGCGCAAACGCGGCAAGGGGAATGACAGCGACGACAGTGAGGAAGAGGACAAGGCTAGGACGGTAGGAGGGACGAAACAGCAGCCAGGGGGCTTTGGGAAGCACAGGGCCACTGAAGCAACCAAGGGGGGCGCTGCAAGCAAAGAGGGCAGTCAGAGGAGGCAGCAGCATATGCCTGCCCATAAAGGGCGGGGGGCATCTGCACCCGCGAGTCATGCTTCGGTAAGTCAGGGAAGGGGGGTGGCTGGTGCAGGGGATGTGAGCGATTCGGAGGAAGATATGGATGACAGCCGGGTGGCCGCGCTGGGGAAGATGCGCAAGAAGCAGCCCAACCTGTCGGCGGACGAGTTGCACGCCGGGACCTTGTCGCGGAAACGACGAAGGAGGAAATGACCTATGAACTGTTTTGCGTTATGGGCGAACGATATTTATCAATTAGTGCTGGTGCCATGCACAGTGCAGCACGTAGGATGATTCGGAAGGACACGACTGTTAGGATCCATGCAGCATGTTTACCGCATCAGAGTTTTGGCGTGTTGGCATAGATCTGCATTGGGGAAAATGCGCAGCAAACTGTACGTACGGCCACATGGGCCCAGTACAGGCTAATGTTTTGAAGAATATACATGATCCCTATCTAGAACATATTTGGTTGGCCCATGTGAAGTTTGATCGAAATGCATGTGACTCGAGCACCACCACGGCCCATGCCATGTAAATTGACCTATCATCTGCAACGACAGTTCAGTAATTCATTCTCGTGCTCCCGTTGGCGAGTCACGGAGTATTAACCCCAATGGATGGATGAATGAATGGACAAACAATCCTAGCTACCGGTCTATTGTATCTATCTAATGCCTAAACTAACAAACCGAGGGACATGCCACGTAGCAGGGATCGAGTGCCAAGCCCTTGCGGTCACGCTGGGCGTTCTTCCCACGCGACGCACCAGCAATTCAAGCACGAGTTTAAGCACGAGTCGATCGTGACCGACAGCCAGGGCCTCTGACTTCTTGCTGATCTAGAGTCCCACCACGCAGGCCTCAATGGCTAGGCAGTCCAGCCAGGTCTGCACTTGCTCTTTACCCTCGAGGAGGGTGGTGTCGTCGGCGTAAAAAATGTCCGCTAGCATGATCTGCGTACGATAAGGAGTTGTATGGCCGTAGGTGAGCGTGGCGGGAGCTGGAGAAACGACTCGACGGCAACGTCACCAAGATGCTGCGCAAGGTCCTTAACATCCCCTTTGGTTTGCACATTAGTAATGAGGATTTGTACGCTGATTTGCCCTATGTTTCCCACATTCTTAGGCACAGGCGCCTGGGCCTAGCCGGGCACCTGGCCCGCACAGATCAGGTAGACACATCAGATAGACTAGCTGGCACCAAGCCCGCCCAGCCCAGGCATTATGTCCTCACCCATGGCGTGCCCCAGGCCGCGCACGGCAGGGCGCCGCCACCCGTGGACTTTTCGTGGTATATAGACTCGGCATGGACATGTGCTACCCTAGACGTGACGGGCTCACACCCGGGCAGCCTCCTGGTTTGTCTGTAATACGTATCAAGGAGACAACCAGCGCATGCAGGCCAGAAATCGGGAGAATCCGGACCATGGTAGCTCGAGCCTGCCGTTATCTTGTCCGCGTGTTCGAGTCGTTCAGGATGATGAATATGAATGGTGATGGAAATGTGTAGCCTTGTGGAAATGTGTGTCTGTAATATGGAGGCATATGGTACGTACGCAAGTATAGATGGCATGACTGCCTGGCTATCGAGGCCCGTGCAGTGGGGCTTGAGGTCAGCAAGAAGACAGAGGCCCTAGCTGGCGATTGGACTCACCCACCCACCGCCACCCCTCTATCTCCTTGACGGCTCTCGAGTCCTGTACCGGGACCGCGTCAAGCTGCTGGGCAGCCTGCTTCCCAGCTGTGAGGCTGATGTGGACCACCGCATCTCCCTCGCCTGGCACGCTTTACGTCATTACCGGGCCCTGTGGCGCAAGCCCCTTCAGGCAAGATCGAGAAACAGGACCTGTTTAAGGTCCTCGTCCTTCCTGTTCTCACGTATGGGGCCGAGACGTGGACCCTCACCGCCGACCTGGCCCGCAAGCTGGACGGCGCGGTCACCAACATGCTGCGATCCATTTTCAGAGTAGGATATGCTGCTCATGTCCGCAATGAGGACCTTTACCTTGGCATGCCATACATCACCAGCACCATTAAGCAGCGGCGCCTGCAGCTCGTAGGGCACCTAGCTCGCACCAACCAGGTAGACACCTCACGTGGCCCCCCCGCGGGACTGCGACAAGCTCAGCCTGGCCGGCACCTCCTGCCGTGGGCCGGGCCCCGTGATGTTAGACGCCGCAAGGCCCGCACCTTCAATGAGCAGCTAGTAGAAGACATGGGGGGCCTAGGCCTCTCCGTGATTTGGAAGAAGATGATGGACAAGGCCAAGTGGGCCCAGGTCATAGAGGACAACGAGCCCCCCCCCCGTCCGGGGAAGCGCCCGCGTGTGCAAACCCGCGGCCGGCCGGGAGGCACGCCAGACAGCTCCCCTAGGGTAGCGTGTTTTCTGATTTGGCACGCCGCAAAGGTGAAAACCATTTGCGTTCAGTGCCGGTCCGCGGAAAACGCGGAAAACGCGATCTGCAAATGAATCCCACCGGAATCGAACTGGGGACCTCTCGCACCAACTTTCGCTGACTATATAGGACGGACGTCTCCGGATCCTAGGGCATCGCCAACTTACACCTACAGCGTGTTGTTTAGATAGATGTTGTAGTTAGTGATGTTGTTTAGATAGATGTTACATAGGTAGATGAATCATGTAGATAGATTAGACCGGTAGGACTGTTTGCACGTACCATCCATCCATCCATCCATCGGGGTTAATGCTCCATGACTCCCCAACGGGAGCACGAGTCTAATTAATTAATTAATACATGGCAAGTAGTGATGAAGGATCGAGACCACCCCCAAGTCGGTGGCGGCTCCGCGTGTGACCGCGTATGGCATTCATAGCGCGATCGAGAGTACGGGCCGTGGTGCCTACAACCCTGTAACTAGGACCTAGATAGCTTACATCATCCATTCCATCCCACGAGATAGCCATGGCTGACGGCGGAGCTCATAATAACTTTCACGTTTGAGCACCGAATTTAGCCGTGAATATCACAATCGCTTCGTCTTTCTAAGACGCACATGCTGATATAATTTTCCGACGCTATTACGCAATATACGATGAGCAAACGCCCATCGACGCAACGCAGCCTGACGGCTGCGCTCGGCAATGAAAATACGTCTGCAGCTCCGGCTGCAGCTTTGCCATCAGGGCCGGAAGGCAGTGATGACACTAGTCGCGCACTGGTGGTCGTCCAGCACCCTCCCGGGCTTCCTGCCTCGCCTTCAGCCTCGCCTGAGCCAAAACGCAGCCGCCCAACCGAACCGAGCTGGTCTGAGCGCGACTTTGACGTTGACGGGTTATTTTCCACCTTCGACGATGCCAGACCCAGCTTTTTCGACATGCCACCCATCAAGATACTGGAGCTCGTGTTTTATGGGTCATACGCCTCCCTTTTCGACCTGTGCAAGCGCCTTCAAAGCCATTGCCGCCTCCGCACTGGACCTGACGGCCGGTTCTCAATCCGACAATTACATGCTAAGAACCTGGCCCGCTGGTCTCGCCCCCGTCTTCAGCTCGCCGCCCTCTTTTCCATCCTTCAGCGCTCTGTCACGGACCTCTGGACCCCCTCCCCCTTGACCCAATCCACCTTCCTCCTCCACCTCCAAGAAACCATCTCACAGCACGTGACGCCCCTAGCTGCAGATGTGGCAGCTGTGGGTCGCACGCTGGCTGCTGAGCTCCCCACCATCCCCACCGCCACCGCCACCCTCCTCGCCTCCACCCCCCCCCCTCCGCCTCCATCGACTCCATCACCGCCCAGCTCCGCGACATTGACCAGCGTCTTAAGGATAATGCCATCGCTATCGAGGTCCTGCAGAACACCGCGGGCCTCACCACCCAGGCGGTGAAGGACATTGCCGCCAAGCCAGCCTCTGCTGGCCTGGACGGCAATGCTCCTCCCATCACGACCTGGGCGGACATGCTTAACCAGCACACCACCTCCACCACCTCCGCCGTCGCAGCCCAGCTCCAACGGCAGACGCTTGACCTCCGCGAGGAGGCCGAGCTCGCCAAGCGCAGCCTCAATGTCATTGTCAAGAACCTCAAGATGGAGGAAGGTGAGAATTCCGAGAAGCTTGCGCGTGCTTTTGAGAGAGAAATCCTTGATCGCATGGGCCTTACTGGTGAGATCGAGCTGGTCGCCCACCGCCTTCCCCGCGCGCGGGGTAAGGCAGGGCCGCCCCCGCTCCTTTTCACCTTTAAGACCCCGGCGGACAAGATTTCGTTTCTCAGACGCCGCAAGCGGCTCGCGAAGACTCTCTTCACCCTTGATGACGACTTGACCCTGGTGCAGCAACAACGGCGACGGGAGCTATGGCCGACCTACCTCCAGCTCCGGCAGACCAAGGCGGGGCAGCCGGTGTACTGGAAGGGGGCGGCCATCTACGTCGGCTGACAAGCCCTGGCATGCGACCCCCGCGGCCCCAGCGACTCCAGACGCCCCAGCTTAGGGGAATACAGCAGTAGTAGTGCAGAATAGATAGACCGTGGCCATGTACATGTAC
This sequence comes from Mesostigma viride, assembly GCA_009746045.1. Classification (NCBI taxonomy): domain Eukaryota; kingdom Viridiplantae; phylum Streptophyta; class Mesostigmatophyceae; order Mesostigmatales; family Mesostigmataceae; genus Mesostigma; species Mesostigma viride. Next base: position 2,564,901 of record RPFO01000079.1, on the reverse strand, counting down.
GCCTCCTAGAGGCACTATCCCAGCTCAGCCACGCGCTTTATTTAATCATGTACATGTGTGCCTATGATGAGCCACACTCCAGATGATGCCTAGCTTTATTTAGTTATGTTGTGCCCATGCAGGGAGTAACTCTCTGCTGAGACGCCATGCCCTAGCTTCTTTGTATAGCTATGCTGATCTTCCCCCCCATGACAGGCTCCCCCTTCGCTGGGCATAGCTTGAAGATCATGGGGATGCAAGTGCCCTGGTGCACCTAGAGCAAGGGTCCTTTACATCCCCACCCTTGCAGGAAGTAGCTTAGGATGTATGCTAGGCCATATGCCCCCTCTCAAGGGCTATGTGCTACATATACTCCCAACGGAGTTATGTTACAATTCAATTCAATTCAATGATTTCAATCCCATGTTGCCCTCCCACTGAGGTTTTTATGCTCACGTGACGGAGTCAGGTGTCTATTAATTAATTAATGAATTAATTATTAATTAATTAATGGCCGTAGGTCAATCCATGCATACGCAATTTATGGCAAAAGTACTTTATTAATTAAAACAAGTTTAATGTTTATCTTTTTACCTGCACTCAATGACATAGCCGGCCAGAAAAAAATACAAACAATATATACGAAGCTTATACACGGCCGCTTCATAACATACAAGTTGTCTCACTTAATACAAGCCTTGGCCACTCAACCTGTGGCTTATGCATTGATCAAATCCATGCCTCTGAACACGTGGCAAACTCCGCCACTGTAGGCACGAGCGTCCCTTTACAACTTGCATTCCTTCCAGCTTATGCATGTCAGCGATTCACTGTCGCAGACCATTTCAAGTCCCGCCCTGCCCAGAGAGGAACAACTAGGCCCCCCTGGCCCCCATACTCGTACGCATAGGGAACCGTCCACGGACCTTGGCTCTGGGACAGTGTGATCTTTGTCGTGTTCCTTGGGAGGCCGTAAAAGTCAGCACCATGGAAGCTCGCAAATGCCTCCAGCTTATCTAGGGCTCCCACCTGAAAGCAGCCAGCAACAAGAGCACAGAAACAACCGAGACGTAAGTTTTACGGTATACCCCGGTTGTTCTGTTGAAATGGTCAGTAACAACCATATTGAAGTGGTCACTACTAGCAATGGTGACATGTTAACGCAACATCCACACTACACACAGTGAACAGAGTCAAACAAACCGTCAAAGCAATGATTAAAAAAAAAAAGCATATCTCAAAACCTACCTTTCTAGGCTTTACCTTGAGTTCAGCAAATCCACCGCTGTTTTCCCTCACGATTCCCCCTTCACCCCAATCCTCTCAAACAAGTAAGCAGCAACGGCCTGCTCCAGGCAGGGGGAGTACTTAGCGCGTTTCCATAGCGCGTTTCCCAGACATGGGAAAGATGCCCGGCACATGCATGTTACAGCCACGGTTGGTGATGGTGACTATGGCTTGTCTCCTCGACAGCACGCATGATAGCCAACCGGCGAAGAGCGCACAGCATTCGCACGAGGCATTGAGGTCGCGCGCCCCGGCAACCACCCACACCCCAACAGCCAACACCCACGAGCTCAAAGGTATGCACGTACAAGCACCCATATCCCAACCAGCACAAAATAGACAACTAGTTACCAATTTTTTACCTCCCATGCACTTATTTCCCGCACCACCCACCTGCTCGAGCACGTGCATGCACAAGCACCCATGCCAGATACATTACTTTGACGGTATTATATGCAGTTCCGTCTCAGCCCCTGCACCCACCCACCTGCTCGAACGCGTGTGCGTACAGCTCGATGGCGGCGTGCGCGGTGAAGCAACCCGCGCACCCGCACTCGCTCTCCTTGGTCGCGCGCTCATGCGGCGCGCTGTCCGTGCCCAGGAAGTACTTGGGGTTGCCGCTCGTGGCCGCCTCCAAGAGAGCCAGGCCTGAGGACGATGGGGAAGGGGGGAGAGGAAGAGGAAATGAATACGTAACCAGGGAGGTTCAATGGTTTTATTTTATCGATTGCCACCTCCAACAGAGTGAGGCCTGAGGGGGCAGGGGGGGGGGGGGGGGGGGGGGCAGGCAGAGGGGAAGAAATAACCAACCAGCGCCATTTCGTTAAATCTTGTGATACTTGCCGCATCCAGAAGAGAAAGGCCTGGCGTATGTGCCATGGGAACAAGACCGGGATGCACGGTTAAGGGGAAAAAACAACACATGGAAGGAATGGGGCGAAGCATCTGGGTTTCTGTGCTGGAAGCGTTTCAGCAAACTCGTACAACTGGCCACAACGATTTCTTTCCAAACACACAAACAAAAAGTCCGCTACGCTTACTACGGAGACTTGAGGAGCAATCAGGCAGCAACAATGTCTTGGCTCCGTCAAACAAGCCTCGCAAGGCTCACGAAAAAGACTAAAAGCTAAAATCGAGAGACCGCCGAAGCGGCTATTTACAGTGCTTCTCCCACTTGACAGCCTCCAGGGCCTTCATATGACCTAACAAACGGAAGCAAACCCTCATAAACCGGGCCATATGTTCTTTAGCACTTCCCGTTTCAGGCTGCAGTGGCATCCGAATGATGATCATGTCAAGATCTATAAGCTAGCTGTACCAGCTATCCTTCCACATCATAGAAAAACTTTAGAAAAACTTACTTTCTGAAAAACTTATTTACTGAACTAGGATAATAGCGATGCTCTTATAACAGCAAAACCAGTCACCACTCACGGTGCTTCCCCTGCTTGAATTTCCCAATTACATCTCCTGCACTATCCCCACACAATAAAAAATAGCAGGATAGGTATTAAAACACAGCGGCAACTCACGGTGCTTCTCCCGCTTGAGCACCGGCAGGCAGTAGTGGTGCGGCTTGAGGCCGCCGACCAGGATGTCGTTGCGGTTGAGTAGCAGGTGCTGCGGCGTAATTGTGGCCGCCACGTTGGGCGGGGCACTCTCCACAAACATGGCCGCGTCGCGCGTGGTGATGTGCTCCATGACCACACGCAGGTTGGGCAGGCGGTCCAGCAGCGGCGTCAGCACCGTCTCGATAAACACGCGCTCGCTGTTCGTGTGCGTGGGGGGGGGGGCAGAGCAGGCGAGGGGGAGGGAGCAGCCGTGCAGGTGAGGTTCATGATACATGAAGTGCACGAATGATAACCACGCAACCGCTCTTGGCGGGTGGGTGGGTGGGGTGTTGGGGGGGGGAGCAAGGGTTGAGGGGGTCTTGATTAACATGCGCTCGCTGGCGAAGGATGTTGTAGGGAGCAGGGAGTGGGGAGAACGGGGGACAAGGAAAAAAAGGGCGGGAGCAGGCAGGCAGGCAGGTAGGCGGGTGGGTGGTGCACATCAAAATGAAGAGTAGAAAGAAAGGGGGGGGACAAGGAAGAAGCAGAACAACAAAAGGCCGAGGTACCATAGGGGCAGGAAGGAGGGAGGAAGGAGGAAAAGGTAAGTGACCCGCTAGATAACCAAGCTCCGTGTGTGCTGGCAGGTCATGCGTGCAAGCGTCCCCGTCCCCCCCCCCTCATATCATCACGTACCGGTCAAACACGTCCACGGCGGGATCCGTCACCTCCCCGTGCACGCACAAGGGGACACCCAGCTCGGCCATTGTCTCCAGAACCGGGCCCACCTTCTTGAGGGAGGTAACCTGCCCGGGCGGGGAGGAGGGGGGAGACGAGGGGTGAGAGGAGGGGGGGGGGGAAGGGGGGGGGAAGAGTAGGTTGGAAAAGGTGGGGAAAGGGGGGAATCAAGGCAGGGGCGTTAGGAGGCAGGGCAGCGTTTGTGACAGCCGAAGGGCCCATGCTGTCCCCCAGCACAGATATGGGCGAGATGTGGGTGATAGTATAAAGTGCAATGGATGACCAAAGGTTCATTGACGACACCTAGTCGCACGATGCATGCGTGTGACAATCCGCCCCAGGCATCCGCACGTATAAGGCAATAATTGTTGTATTGCACCCACAGGTGGGCCTGCACCATCACGCAGAGAGAGCCCTCTGTCGCCTGTCCGCTTAAGGCAGTGAGAGAAGCTAGGGCGCCCTCCCTGCTCATTGAGTATGGGCGTTGAAGCTTCCTTTATTGGTACCCACGTGACGCAGTCACGTGCTTTAGATTGTTTAATTAAATAATCAGCACACGTAAGGCATGAGCAGACACGCAGGCCGTGCGCACATGGCTGCTGGGGGGGATGCAAGCGGCTCGTGGGTGCGTGCCATTGCGGCACGATGCGTGCACGGAGCGTGCAGCATAGCACGCGCTTGCAACCAACACCAGCCTAGAAAGGGAGTGGTAGGCAACACATCACCACCCTTGGTAGGCGTGGCTCAAGGTGAGGGGTCAGATTCATAAGATGTGGTAGGGGGAGAGTTGGACCGGTGGTTGGTTGCGCGCGGTTGGGAGCATTCAATGCGTGGCTTGGCTGGGCATGGTTTGGGTACATGGGTCAGCACTGGCCCATTTACAGGGCCGGTTGGTTCTGTACTTTTCGATAATTAATAGGGCTGGCACATCCGCCGCATACCGAACACGGACATGTTCGGGCGAATACCGAACATGTGCGGTGTTCGGGTCGGCAAAAATGTTCGGCCGAACATGTGCTGTTCGGGTTCAGGTCACCTGGAAACTTACAGAACATGTTCGTGTCCGTGTTCGGGTCACCCTGGAAAGGCGAACATGTTCGCCTCTGACCCGGTACCGAACATTTTCTGGCGGAATCCTTGTAGTACCATCCAGTGAGCCGACTCGGCAACGCTTCTCTGATGAAAAAGCCTAGATTTGAGTCCGCCGACACGCTGGCGAGAGCAAAGCTGTTGTACGGTTGTAGCCTGTAGAATTGTCTAAGCACGACCGGACTAGTTCAGGTAATGATTACGTAATCAATAATAGTATATTCCGTATGAAATGAAAAGTGACAACAAACTATGTATAGTTGTCTCACTTATTATAATTTATTCAATGAATTGTTCGTGTTCGGTAAAATGTTCGGGTAATGTTCGGGTTCGGGTTCGGGTCACTTAACGCTAAACAGTACATGCTCGTGTTCGTGTTCGGGTCACCTGGAATGTACCGAACATGTTCGTGTTCGGGTTCGGGTACTCTTCCCAGGTGTTCGTGTTCGTGACCGGGTCGAGAAAAGACCCGGATGTGCCAGCCCTAATAATTAATGACTGCCTGCTATGGTAGCTTGAGTGAGACCATCACACGCATGACGCATACCCCATACTCATCACATTACACAAGGCGTATGGCTCACTACATGTATACAGGGGGCCATGGGGGTGGGCGTGTGGACTCATGGGCAGTGACAGCTTATCGCTATCGAGATGTCCGGAACAGCTGCGGCAAGCAAAAAAAGCCCAGTGCTATCGTTGCAGCCGTGCCAGCAGGAGCTATTGCCCTGACAGGAAGGACACGTCATTCATGGCCAAACATGAACGCCATTGACAAAAAAAACACGCGCACCAAATATAGAAAGTTTCCCCAGATCTGCAACAAGACCGTCCACTCAAGACCGCCAGGGTGGAATGCACCAGGCCACCACCATTCTGTACGAATTTGTGCAGACCCGACAAATGGTGTTGAGTACACGGTCAACAGGGGCAGTATGGGCACACACATCTGCCACGTGTATGGCATTTTACTCACCCCGGCATCGGAGTTGGTAGTGGCGCCAGCAGGGTACAGTTTGAAGCCAAGAATGAACTTGCTCCGTTTGGCAATAACCACTTCCTCCGGGCTGGTGTTGTCCGTCAGGTAGACGAGCATCATCGGGTCGAACTTCAGGGACGGCGAGACGTTGGCAAGAATCCTCTCGCGATACGCACCCGCCAGGGCGCACGTCTTGACGGGGGGCGTCAGGTTCGGCATTACCCCTGCACGCGCGAACACTCGAGCTGTATGTGGCACCACTGAGCTCAACCCCCCGCCATCCCGCAAGTGCAGGTGCCAGTCATCCGGCTGCGTCATGGTAAAGCTGTTGGTTCCATCGACCTGCTCAGCCTTAGTGACGAAGGCACGAGAGGCTGCTGACAACAGGTTTGGAGCACCGTGTCGAGCCTGTTGGCGTAGCTTCCCGCCGAAAAATGAGCATGCACCCTTATCTCTACGCATACGAGGGAGAAGATAAGTAAGTGCTGTGGCATGGAGAGATGCCCGGGTTCGTGAAGGGACTGGCAACGCTGATGATGGGGATAGCGCCATGGCCGACATGCATGCCAGTCCTTTCCCACACACGAGCTGTGCCGCCATTTCCGCCTATGTCTGACTGGCGACTACTGACACTGTGTAGTTACGTCCTCATTCCAAGAATTCCACAGAGATCGGCCCTTAACAATGTCCTCAAAAGCTACTCGACTAAATGGCTACGCACAGGTGTGCAAAGTAGGATTGGTCTAGAAACGCGTTCATGTATTCCGCTTCGTTGTTGATCTTTTTTAGCGTTGATCAACTGGGAGGCCTTGTTTCCCGAGGAAAGCACAGTGGCGTCATTAAAAATTTGCGTGGGAGCACGTGACCGCGGGGGAACGGCGAAGGTCGTCATGGCTCTCCGCGCTGTCCTGACGTCCGGCAATATGGTCGCCGATCGCGTCACGCCGCGCCGCGCCGGGCTCCCAACGTACGAACGCGCCGCGCCGGGCATGCCGACCGTGGCCGTACCCCGGTTCCGACACTGCCTGCGTGGTGCCTCCCGCAGGCAGCCTGCGTTGTATAGTGACGCGCATAGTGACCATATAGTGACCATATTCCCGATTGTGGCGAAAGGGGCTTGTGATCGAATGCAGAAAACGGAGACGAGGAAAACTGTGATGAAGCACGCCACGAATCCTTCCTCCAATACTCGCGTGGTGTTGGAGGTTTAGGGCGAAGGCATCCGCCATGGCGACTCTTCAGTGTGGACGAGTTTCCCCGCTGGCGTGTGTGTCCAGTCATGATTGCCCGGTTGCCTCTAGAGCGCTCAAGCGTGGCGGACCTCCGGCCGTCGGCGTCAAGGCCGGCAGTTTCTCTGGGGTAGCCATGCCTAGGGGGGCGAGGAGAAGCAGTCATGCGGGCGTTGTCCGTATGTCGTTGAGGAAGCCCCTTGTCCCAGAGGAGTTTTTGTCAGAAAACCTGAACGAGCAACGTACGTGTAATTGTCAGGGCTCTGTATATGTATTACATGTCGGCCACTCTAGAATCATGACCCCTTGCCACAAAATTTATGGAGAAGTCTTCTTATGCATGATCTAATTAAGCGCTTTTTCGTAATTTGTTTTTTTTTTTCTGCGCAGAGTTGCAAAATTACGAAAGCTTGCCTGCCTTGTTGGGCGGGTCTAGTCGCGGCAAGCCCTTCGCTGTCTGTGAGCCGATGCCCGCGGTTGTACAAGAGCCAAAGATGATGCTCGACGGACTGGAGGTGCCATCTAGCCTCTACGGTCTGACGCCCAAGCAAATCCGCATGTTCGGACTTGACGCCAGCGAGCCGAACTTTCGCCCGCCAACCATCGACCCCGTAAGTATCACCTGGGATTCGCCCCCCATCCTGGTTCACGAACCAAAACGCGTGGACATCAGCTCTGCTGAAACGATGTGCCACCGAGATAAGTGGTTTGCCGCACATCCTGCTGCTCAATTTTTGTGTGCAGATCCGTTGTCACCTCGACTGTGTATGACTGCCGGGCTGGTTGCATACGCTTCGCTACCTATCCCTCTCGTTCCGCCTTGTGGCTGTGTTTCATCTTTATTTTTCATCGCGTTGTATTTATCTATGCTCACGGTTCATATGCGAGGCCTTGCCTTCTTTATTGATGTGAAAGTTCGAAGCTCATACCGTATCCATGGCCACAGGCAGTGCCAACCAGCTGTGCCTTGTGTCCTGTCATAGTTAAAGAGTGACTGGTCCTACTGTCACAGATCGCATCTGTCAGAAAAGCTGCACGTTGCGGCTATTGCATACATTCTACTCATGTGTGATACCTCACTATTTTTCCTCTGGTCGTTGACGGCACACGCTGTACCTCAATATCAGTCTGCCACCCGTGTCATTCCCTTTCTTCTGCATTCTGCCTCTTGTACACCACCTCATGGACTCCACCCCATGTACCCAACCCCTGGTATCGTACCTCGCATAGGCTAGCCCACTTATCCCACCCCACGTACTCCGTCTCAGATATCCTGCCCCAAACATATTCCAGCTCATGGTGCACAATCACTCTCCCTCGTCCCCTTTCACACATCCCCTGATTGATTTATCATGTCCTCTTACGTCCACTTGTCCCGTGTTTTCTTCTGATGCCTTTCAATGCTCTCTGCCTCCCCCCCCCCCTTGTCTCCCCCCCCCCCCATTCTTCAGGAGCACCTGAGCGCCAAGTACGCGATCCGCAACTCGCTCGTCCCGAACAACTTCTCGAAGGTCACCAGCATGTCCTACGGGGGCGTGGGGCCGCGCGGGGGTGGCCCTAACAGCGCGGGCCCCCCCCCCGACCTGCCCTCCCTCCTGCTCAACTCACGCATCCTGTACATTGGCATGCCGGTGCGTCGCGGTTCTTTTAGATAATAGTAAAGGTTTTTTTTATTATTTTCATCTTTGTTAGATGCGTTGCTGCTGTACAAAGTGTCACTTTGGAAATACGGAATCGGGAGAGAGGTGGTTTCCTTGCAAAGCCATGTCTCCCGTTTGCCTGGGTTTCTTTGGGTTCCCCCGTCCCATTGCCGCACTGGCATCCTTCTCTGCCGCATATTTCTTGTTTGCTTGCTGGCGCTTGGTTTTCTTTGTGTTCACCTCTAGAGTCACTCCCCAGAGTTGCTGCTTGAATTTGCTGGAATATTTTCATGTCTTTTAACCCTGGTTGGCGTTTATAAGCATTCTTCAACGATGGTGCAGCTTTGTCAGAAGCCTGACCGTTCGCCTCCAGCTGATTATTTCCCATTCCCGGTGATTACAACTGTTATTTCCCCTGCACGTGAGGTACAAGCTTATCCTCTGACGACGACAATCTGTCATGTTTCGGAATCAGTTGAAGCTGAAAAATGTATGAAATTAATTGTGTTTACGCTGCCATGCCCCACACCGGCTCATCACCCTGGCAGCTGGTCCCTGCGGTGACGGAGCTGCTCGTGGCGCAGCTGCTGTGGCTCCAGTACGACAACCGCGACAAGCCCATCTATGTGTACATCAACTCGCCCGGCACGCAGGTGCGTGCGTGCGGCCGTAGAGATTGGCCCGGATGACGCTTGGACGCTGCTGGCCTTCTTGCGTCGGACCACACAGGAAGCGTCAGCGCTTGCATGGAGGGAAACAAGTGAAGTATTCCTCGTTCAAACGTTAGCCCTTGTGGTAGGCATCAGGTTTTTAATGACCATCACTTGGTAATCGTCGGACCTCCCACGCGAGGCACTTGCATGACTGGGTGGTCCATCCTTTATGATCCTCTCCTCAGTCATCCATTCGTTATGGTCCCTGCTGGCCCCTTCTCCAGTTTAACGCTCCGCAGGTAATGCTGACTGTTGTCTCCACGGGGGCCGACGCGTGCGTATCGCCTAGACTGGGTTGCAATCACCATGCTGGCAGGCGGTCATGTGTGACCAAGATGCATTACTAGGGCATTGTGATTAGCGTGCCAAGGGTGATGCATCCGTAACGTGGTACAAGGGCCCTCACTGCTGTCTGCTGCTTCACGTGCTGCCTGAGGCGGTGTGAGCCAACTGCTCGAATCGAATGTTGTTGGCCGGCTTGGCACCTTGGCTCGGTTCTCGCGGTGGTGGGGTGCTTGAATGTTCACTCCTCGTCAACTTGATGCGCGCCAGCTGTCTTGGCGGGACTTGCGCGCCACAAGCATGTTCACCCTCCGCCATGTTCCTACTGTCAGGAACATGGGAGGGGCAGATTGGTGATGGGAAGGGCATGGGGGGCAAACACTGGCGGACCAATGGCATGTTTTGTTCGCATTTCTCTCCTCTCATTCTGCTTCGCTTGCGGTGCGTTTTTTTCCGCTCCTGGCCTTATATCCGCTACTTTGTCCCCACTTGGCGCGCTGGGTATTTGCGCGCTTTTTTTTTTTTTTTTTTTTTCCTGCTGACCCCATCACATATGCGCACGCACACGCACACGAATACGAACACGAAAATGCACCCCCCCCCCCCCCCCCCCCCCTTCTGTGCAGAACGACGAGAAGCAGTCGCTGGGTTTTGAGACGGAGGCGACTGCGGTGGCTGACTCCCTGCTGGTGCGTGCTGTGTCTAGCACTGAGCAGTACATGTTCAATGGTAGTGACTGTTTTTGTTAGCTCGTGTGTGTGCGATGTGGTGACTTCATAGGAAGCTTGTTAAATGCTGGTATGTGGTATGTAGTTGCTTAATAATAACAATCTCAAAGGGCACCTCGCCCCCCCCCCCCCCCCCCCCCCGGCTGCTTGTTCCCGGCAGATTTTATTTATCATGCACATGACAGCAGCACTAGATTATTGTGTGGCCCCCACCCCTGTCTGCCTGTTGCCCTTTGATTATCTCTTTCGCTGGCAGCATACGTTCCTATGTGGGTTGTATGCTGCGATATGAGAGGTGACCTGTCCCATGCCGTGGTGCTCGTCATGGTGTTGTTTTCTTCCACCAAGCTGGGCATGGTGGCGTCCCGAGGACAGTTACAAGTACCGGCTCTACCATGCGCCAACCCCTCCCGTGTTTTTAATGACTGACAGCTTGCTGCCATTAGTCACCAGGTGACAGACATGCACTGCTAGTAGTTCGTGATCATAGTAAGGGCCTTGAGCCGTTTTTTGGGGGGGTGTCCTCACATGGTGTTTATGTACACGATGCATAGGGTAGCGCTGCTTCTGTATTGCCCGCATGGTTCCATCCTGCGGCGTGTACAGGGCCTCTCCGCTGCCCCTGGCATCACACAGAATCCTTTAGATTTGGATTCCCCTTCTTCCACCCTCACCCCACCCCTCCCCCATTATGCAGTGGTTTTGTGTTTTGTTATCTTGTTATGGCAACCAGAGGTCTATGATTTTTACCCGGTGCTCCTATTCTCTTTCATGTATCAACCGTCTTTCTATCTCTGTTCCGCCAACTTACTCATTCTCCCCCACCGGAGATTCTCCGCCTGCCTCTCCCCTCTCCCAACGCTGTTGCCTACCTTTCCCCTCTCCTACCTCCCCTCCCCACCCCAACCCACCCACGCCGCACGCGTCTATCCGCTTGGGACGGTGTCATTACTTTGTCCCTGTGCCGACTGTCAGTTCATGTCGATGACGGTGAACACGGTCGCCGTGTCGCGCTGCAGCGGGCAGGCCGCCATGATCCTGGCGTGCGGCACCAAGGGGCACCGACACGCGCAGCCCAACGCGAGGAGTGAGTGGCCGATACAGTGTGGCCTAGCTCATCGTAGGAGTCTATAGCCCACCCTCGGAGTTTGTAGCTCACCATAGGGCTGTATTGCTTACCATAGGATGTATTGGTCACCATAGAACGTGCTTAGCTCTTGATAGGAGAGTTAAGCTCGCCTAGGGAGTACATAGCTCGCCTTCGGGTTATCAGTTTAAAATAGGAGTGTGTAGCTCACCCTAGGAGGTACATGCGCAAGTATGAACTATGGGCGCTCGTGTTGGGCTTGCCGGTGAATAAAACGTTTGGCCTGGCTGGGTAAAGTTTCTTGGCCTGGTGGTCATTTGTAGTTGTGTTACTTTTGTGCTTTCTGGAGGTGGGAGCTCTCATTTTTCCCGCTCTGTGCTCGCGTGTGCTTTGCCTGCTTGCTCCACCACCGCCACCCCTGGCCCGCCACCCTGCAGTTATCTTGGACCCCCCGCGCATCAACCCGTCTCAGGGCTCCGTGGCCGACCTGGTCATCAAGGTATGGCGTGGTGGAGTACCAGTAGAGGAGTGCGCACTAGAATGGATGATGCAAAACACCACACCGATTATGCAAAAGCATTTTGTTATTACAATGTCCTGGGGCATATCGTCACTGAGTCATTTTATTTTACCTTGGGTGACAAGGCGACGAGCTGGAGGACATGTAGTGTCGTCTGTGCTCATGGTCTCGTTATATCTTCATTATTCGTTTTCTCGCGGTCTTGTTCTGGTGCACTTGTTCGATGAATTGGTGATGAATCCACCCCCTGTGGGGTGTTCAGGCCAACGAGCTGGAGGACAACGCGATCAACATGGTCAACATCCTCGCGCACAAGACCGGGCGCGACCCACGCTATGTGCGCGACTTCATCTCCGAGCGCCGCTACATGACGGCCGAGATGGCCAAGGACTTTGGCATCGTGGACCACGTGATCTCGTCGAAGGGCCTGCGGCTCGTGGAGAAGAAGGACTACGAGCGCGAGCTGATGATGAACCAGATGGAGGAGAGGAGGATGGGACGCGGGATGGAGTAAAAACTCTTATCCTACTGTAACATCCTCCAGAGTAGCAACGCATGGTCTCTTCAACCTGCGTGTGTGCAGGGTGGGCGGTCCAGGTATAGCATAGGGTACTATCGGTGTATTACTTAGTGCGCTTGCACGGTGATGCAGATTTGTTCTTGGTTGCTACGTGGCGCGTCCATCTTGTAGTAGTCTAGCAAGCTTACTAGTACACATCGGTATTGGCAATAAAAGTTGTTGCTGTGAACACAGTGGTTTTAACCCAAGCTTCTTTTTTTCATTGACCAGCCTTGGCGTGTGCCCAAGTAAAGGACTATGAACGAAGCACGTTTCATTTGACACATGTGAGACAGCCAAGGTTGCATGAGGACAAGTTCTAGCATAGGATTTCTGTGCTAGTTGGTGCGCATGGTACTGGTCAACATGTATGTAGTGCACATGCCGCGCCGTGCCCAGTCGGGCACCATAGCCATGTGCATCAGAATAGCCATGTGCATGGCATGCACCCAATTCCGTCTGGCATGACTCATTCAGGCGGTGACCTGGTCAACGTGTCAGGCTGTCAGCTCCCAGCGCCCGTGCAGTAAGTAAGCACTTGCGTGTCATGTGCATGGGCATGCCACGTAGTACTACGCTAATCTCATCAAAATAATTATCCAGGAGGCAACCAGCGCCGGCCAGATATTGGGAGAATCCGGACCATGGTAGCTCGAGCCTGCCGTTATCTTTTCCGCGTTGAGTTGTTCAGGATGATGAATATTAATAAAACATGTGCTCCCGTTGGGAAGTCACGGAGTTTTAATCCCTGAGTGTGCACAACGGGTACCTAGGGGGGCCGCAGAGACCCCCCCCTTCCCTCACGCCACAGGCATGCCACATGCAGGGTGCTCAATCGGACCCGTCTAACTAAACGATCCGGGGCATCCCCTGTGGGTGCAATATGTCCCGTGTGAGCATTACATTGCGATGGAGACGTGAGCAAACAAGCAGTGCTATGCGAAGCGCATAGCTAGGCTGGCTGATGTCTGTTGGCTACGGCTGGTTAGGCTATGCATTAATTAATTAATGAACCAGGTAGACACCTCCTCCTATATCAAGGAGACAACCAGCCTCCTCCTCGTATATTCTGATCAGACACTCCGCAAAGGTGAAAACCTTTGCGTTCAGTGCCGGGCCGCGGAAAACGCGGAAAACGCGATCTGCAAATGAATCCGACCGGAATCGAACTGGGGACCTCTCGCACCAATTTTGCTGACTATAGGACGGACGTCTCCGGTTACCATGGCATCGCCAACTTACACCTACAGTCATCCGCAAAAGTTCTCCTGTCCGGGGAGTGATGCAAGCCTTTCGGATTTGGTACTAGATAAATCATCGTATATGGCAGGGTCCCATTGTCCCATCGCAACCCACTGGCAAACTTGCGCGCGCCCGGCACCGGCGCGGCGCGACCCGGACCTATGTGACACAACTGCTTGAAGATGCAGGGCTTCTGGGACTATCCGTACTCGGCGCCGGCCCGCATGATTGGCAAGGAGAAATAGGCTGCCATCTGCGATAAGCACCTTCCTGAGGGGTATGCTCCTGTTTTCTCCCCACAGGCCCCGCGGCCCGTTGCTATAGCCAGGGTAGAAGTCCGCAGGTGGAGGTTATTGGCCCTGAGGATAGCCGCTACACTACCGCCTTGTCTGCCATTACAGTAGAGGACAGCTCGGATGAGGATTACATCCCCATCTAGTGCTTTTAAAATGGTTGGGGAATGATGCAGACGATATTTGTTTAAACTTTTGTGTAATTCTTTTTTCTAATGATCGAGATTAGCATAGTACTCCGTGGCATGCCTTATCGCATGACACGCAAACTTGTACTTACTTACTTAATTAATTAATTAAACTCGTGCTCCTGTTGGGGAGTCACGGAGCACCGAAGTGCTTTTAATCCCTGTATGTGCACAACAGGAAGAAAGGGCAGAGACCCCCTTTCTCCTTCATCATGCCACAAAGGCATGCCACAGCTGCAATCGGACTCGGTAAACGATCCGGCAAGATCTGTGGGTGCAATAAGACCCATGTGAGCATATCATCATAAGGAGCGTGGGCAAGTACTCTGAGCATAGCCAGGATGTAGCATGGCTGTACAAGGACTACTTAGCTAAGGCTATGGATGGTTACAAGTGTACCGCGTGTTAGCGGTGCACGTGACTAGGTATGGTGGCACAGCTAGGCAAACATTCTAAGCATGGCTGCCATGGCGACAGTGACTACCAATGGATACAAGCTAGGGCTATTAGCTATTCTTGCCCGCTGCCCAGGGGCGTCCGCATCTTGTGGTTGATCATCAGGTCCCCGCCCCTCCAGTACACCTTGGGCTTCTGGGGGTCCTGCTTGTGGCGGAGGTATTCCGGCCACAGGTCGCGTCGCTGCTGCTGCTGAGCGGGGGGGGGTCAGGTCGTCCGTCCAGCGTCCAGGTGAGGTCGTGCAATTACCTCTTGCGACGAGAAAGGAACCGCTGCTTGTCCTCACGGGAGGGGAAGGGGAGCAGGACTGGTGGGGGAGCCTAGGCTATGCATGGCTACGTTTTACCCTGCAGTTGCAGCATTGCGCTTAATGGGATGGCGATGTCAAGGTTGCGCACGTCACCCGAGCATTGGTGCTAAATGGCTAATCTAGCCCGTAGGGGGCTTCCTGCAGCTGGTTGTTGGCGATCAGGTCCCCGCCCCGCCAGAACACTTTGGGCTCAGTTCTTGGGGTTTTGCTTGTGGCGGAGGTACTCCGGCCACTGGTCATGTCGCTGCCGGCTGCTGCTGAGCGGGGGTCAGGTCGTCGTCCAGCGTCCAGCAGAGGTCGTGCAGCTTCGATCTTGCGGCACAAGAGGAACAGCCGCTTATCCTTAATGAAACGGAAGGTAAGCAGGACTGGTGGGGATGCCGCCTTGTCCCATGAGTGGCCCGAAGGCGGTGACCAAGCAGTTCTAAATTACCTACGAGTTCCAGTTCCGTAAGGAGCTTGCTCCTGAGCTCGGCCTCAAGAGACTTGACTGTCACCCCTGGCTGCTGCTCGAAATGACGCGCAGCACTGGTCACTCGGAATTGGCGACGGGAGCGGTCAGTGTCCTCGGGCGCGTCAGCTCGGCGTTGGGCTTCCATCTCCTGCAGCTTGGTGGCGATGGCATCCGTGGTCGAGGTGCATGGTCGCTGACCGTAGTATGTAGGTCCGCGTATGTAGGAGTGCTGCGAGAGGCTGCCATCTGCCGGTCGGGTGGGCTGGGCAGCGATGGTGGCCGTCTGCGCTGCAAACTGTGGGACCTGCACGACCAGCCGGGCCTCGGTTTGGGCGGTGATGGCGCCGATCGAGCTTCTTCACGAGCAGGCCGCACTTGCTCTCCACCTAGTGATTTAGGCCAGCATGCGCCTCAGAAGCTAAGTTGCGCTGCGCGGTTTGCAGCGCCGTGAGCTGGCCGGGTTGAAGCTTGTTGGCGACCTTGCCTTTCCGCATTGGAGACCCGGGCCTCCACCGTGTTGAGCGAGGTGGTCAGCGAGGTCAGCTTGATCTCGGCCAGCGGCCAGGTCACGTGCTCCTCCAGCACTGCGCGGATGTCATCCTTGCTGAGGGAGCCTGGAGCGGGTATGGCTGCGGCCGGCGCGGGGGCTGGATTGCGCAGCCGGTGCAGCGATCGATGACTGAGGGCTTCTTCGTTGAGCTGGAAGTGGCTGCATGGTCAGCCGGGATCGTCATGCGCCGGAACGCCTCGTTGTAGGTGAAGAGACGCGACACCAGTCGTTAGCATGCATCATCGTAATTGAAAGCCTTTCCGTCAAGCGTAACAATCTTGCGTTCTTGAACCAGGTACCGAAGGACCTCAGGTCGACCGATCCCAGGGGCCCAGAGTTTGCCAATGGTATAAGATAAAGCTTAATTCGTTGCCGGCCGGAGAGAAAGCGGGGCCATTTCGGGTCGTGGCAGGGTTTCTTCAGGGCTCGGGCGAGGCGCCGAGGCGCGTGGCGATGGGTTTGTGGGTTGATCCTGCATGGAGAATGGCGAGTCGGTTGGGCTGGGAGCCGGAAATTAAGCTCGATCTTTTTCCAGACTGCGTTTACATAGCTTTCGGGGTCGTCATAGCCTGAATCCTGTCACGAGTGCGTAACTTTTTCGATACTGCGTTTCAGCCGTAACCGATTATATACTGGGGGGTGCGTCTTGAGGAGAAGCATCGAATGCGAGTGATGTGACTGAATTTTGGGCTCAGACGCAAAAGTTCTGAGCGCCGCCATCAGCCATACACATCGCTGTCAGCCATGGCGGTCAGTACGTAAGTACGTAAGTCGTACTTGCGTGTCATGCCGGCGCATGTGGGCATGCCATATGGAGACTATACTACATATGCTAATCTCATTAGAAAAACAAATACACTCGAAAGTTACAAATATCGTCTGCATCATCAATTGATTAATTAATTAGGAACATAACTCCGTTGGGAGTATCTGTAGCACATAGCCCTTGAGAAGGGGCATATGGCCTATAATACATTCTGAGCTACTTCCTGCAAGGGTGGGAATGTAAACAACACTTGCTCTAGGTGCACTAGGGCACCTACACCACCCAGAGTACGTCTCGGGCAACTCCCAGCGAAGGGGAGCCCGTCATAGGTGGGGAAGATCATCATTGCTATACAAAAGCTCAAGCGTGGCTCTCAGCAGAGAGCAGCTCTCTGCATGGGCACAGGCCGCACAGCTGAACTAAATAAAGCTAGGCCAGCATCAGACTGGGGTGTGGCACATCATAGGCACACATGTACATGGTTAATAAATGCTCGTGAGTCAGCTGGTATAGTGCCTGTAGGAGGCGTACATGTACATGGCCACGGTCTATCTATTCTACACTACTACTGCTGTATTCCCCTAAGCTGGGGCGTCTGGAGTCGTTGGGGCCGCGGGGGTCGCATGGCCAGGGCTTGTGGCCGACGTAGATGGCCGCCCGGCCCTTCCAGTACACCGGCTGCCCCGCCTTGGTCTGCCGGAGCTGGAGGTAGGTCGGCCATAGCTCCCGTCGCCGTTGTTGCTGCGCCAGGGTCAAGTCGTGGTCAAGGGTGAAGTGAGTCTTCTCGAGCCGCTTGCGGCGTACGTCTGAGGAAAGAAATCTTGTCCGCCGGGTTCTGAAAGCCGTGAGAAGGAGCGGGGGCGCCCCGGCCTTACCCCGCGCGCGGGGAAGGCGGTGGGCGACCAGCTCGATCTCCCCATTCAGGCCCATGCGACATGCAAGGATTTCTCTCTCAAATTAACGCACGCGTAAGCTTCTCGGAATTCTCACCTTCCTCCATGTCCTGACGTATAGGCTGCGCTTGGCAAGCTCGGCCTCCTCGCGGATCGAGGTCAAGCGTCTGCCGCTGGAGCTGGGCTGCGACGGCGGAGGTGGCGGAGGTGCTGTGCTGCTTAAGCATATCCGCCCAGGTCGTGATGGGAGGAGCATCGCCGGCCAGGCCAGCAGGGGCTGCATGGCTTGCAGCGGCAATGTCCTTCACCGCCTGGGCGGTGAGGCCTGCGGTGTTCTGCAGGACCTCGATAGCGATGGCATTATCCTTAAGGCGCTGGTCGATGTCGCGGAGCTGGGCGGTGATGGAGTCGGTGGAGGCGGAGGGGGGGGGGGGGGAGGCGAGGAGGGTGGCGGTGGTGGTGGGTCAATGCATCATGCCCCAACCATATAGTCACTATAGGGGGTCAGTGCATCCCCATTCAGATGGCACGCAGATGGTACGCAAGGATAGATGCATGCATGGCAAGCCAGTGATGAAGGAGACCACCCCGGCAACTTCTGTGGGGGCTCCGCGTGTGACCGCGTATATGGCATTCATAGCGATTCGGGCCGCGGTGCCCACACCCCTGTAACTATAGGACCTAGATAGCTTACACCATCCATTCCATCCCATGTCAGTTCCCCTCCCACTGAGGACTTATGCTCACGTGACGCAGTCACGTGTCTATTAATTAATTAATTATAATCCCCATTCATGATGAATATATGAATGGAGATTAATTAATTAATTAATTAAACTCGTGCTCCCGTTGGGGAGTCACGGAGCACCGAAGTGCTTTTAATCCCTGTGTGTGCTCTACAGGAGAAAGGGCAGAGACCCCCAGTCTCCTTCATGCCAAAGGCATGCCACAGCTGCAATCGGGCGCGGCTAGCTAAAAGGACAGGCTAACGATCCGGCAAACTGTGGGTGCAATAAGACCCATGTGAGCATATCATAGCAAGGAGCGTGGGCAAGTAATCTGAACATAGCCAGGGCGTAGCATGGCTGTACTAGAACTAGGCTAAGGCTATGGCTGGTTGTGTACCGTGCGTTGGCGGCACGTGACTAGGTGTGTTGGCACAGCTAGGCAAACATGAATGGAGATGGAAATGTGTCTAAGCCTAATTGTGCATTGAACTATATGGCTGGCTTACGTGTAGAGCGACTAGATGACCTACTAGACGGTCGGTGGGGCCGGAAACAGCGTGCTTGATATATCAGGGCGTGTGTTTCGAGCCTAACTGGCCGGGAGTGTCTACTAAGTGGTGAGCACCATGCACAGTCTGCTGTGATCGCTCTCGCACCATGCAGTTACGAGGAAATACCCGCATGAAATGGATTGAAAACCACTGAAAAGGTCCAGCTAGTCAGTCAACAGGAGGAAAAAATGGTTTCGACTTAGGACTTTGGTATTTTGCAAACTTAGCCCTGACCGGGAGAAGACAAGTCTGCGGCCTGCGGGGGCTGAGATTAAATTAGAGGTACCTTGAAATTAAATAAGAGGCGTGCATCCTTGGTGCATCTATGAATATATAGTTTTGGAGGCGAGTTTCTGTTGGCGTTAAGTCCTAGTATTGTACGATTGATAGATTGGTAGTGCATTGGTGGTACTGCACGACGGTATTGGACGGAGTTCCCGGAATCCCGGTCTGGCAAGCGGATTTTGCATCTCACGGGTACATCTCACTGGTACACGACGCGGCACGACGTTGTACGACGCAGAAAAGCTAGACTATTTGGCGCCGCGTCGGTCGTGACGTTGATTACTCCGTTGGATCTGCATCTACGGCGTTCGTGGGCTGTTTCGAAACCCGGTCGATGAGATTTAACGGAGAAGTCGGGTATATAACTGATCATTTTTGGACACCCGTATGAAAATGTAAAAGTCGAAATGAAATAAACAGCTTGACATGTTGTCGTCCAATACTACAAGTTATCGCCAATCGAAACTCGCGTCCAGTAATATCAAAGAGACAACCAGCGCAGGCCAGAAATCGGGAGAATCCGGACCATGGTAGCTCGAGCCTGCCGTTATCTTTTCCGCGTTTTCGAGTCGTTCAGGATGATGAAGATGAATGGTGATGGAAATGTGTATCCTTGTGCATTGAAATTATGGCTGGCTTACGTGTGGAGCGACTAGATGACCTAGACGGTGGGGCCGGAAACATCATGCTTGATCAGGGCGTGTGTTTCGAGCCTCAACTGGCCGGGAGTGTCTAGTGGTGAGCACCATTGCTGCGATCGCTCTCCCACCATTTACGAGGAAATACCCGCAAATGGAAAACCACTGAAAAGGTCTAGCTAGTCAGTCATCACGTTAGCCATGCCATGATTCCAAACGTCCAAGAACTGCACACGGTGCAAAGGCAAAAAAGCCGGAGGACAGCACTTTCAAATGTGCGGCGGGAACCAAAAGCCCGCGGATGCCAGAAAACATCGTGTTGCGGCAGCGACGCGACGATGTGGACAACGAATCCAGTGCCAAGCTCGGAACGGCCGCAAAGGAGTAATATATCTGGATAGAGGCATGTCTCTTATTTAATTTCAAGGTACCTCTTAATTAATCTCGAGCCCCGCCTCGGGCTATAAGTTTGCAAAAAAAAAGTCTGTAAGTCCGGGCAAAGGTGAATAAAGTCGTCTGGACAATTCGTCTGAAAAAGTCGTTATCCGTGCCATGTTTCCAAACGTCCAAGAACAGTCTGCACACGCCCGGTGGCAAAGGCAAAAATCTGTCCAGGACATGACTCAGTTTATTTGCCATACTACTAGACGAAAGCTACAAATATCGTCTGCACGCTGTGTGAGGGGTCGACCATGCCTCGGTGCGCGCTCAACACGCCTTTACCCCGCCCTGTCAACTGCATCGACTGGCGTATATTGCAGGGTTGCACCCTGTCGCCGTACCTGTATTATATGTTTGTCATGAAAAAGGCCTCAATTGAGGCCTTTTTTTTCAGCGGGTGTTGCATGTAATTACAATAACAACAAACTTTAATTCCAAATATGAGTGAGGGCCATGCATGCATGCATTATTATGATTGTTGTGGGGTTCCCAGCGCTTAATTAAGGTGAGGGTATGGTGCCAGCCCCCCTGAAACCATACCATGGAATAACATGTACTGTTGACCTGGGGGGACCCAAGAGATGATTTTGGCATGTAAATAGGATGTATGGGGGTCCATCCCACCACTTGTTGAGGGTGGTATGCACAGTTACACGCTCGTATTGTGCTAAAAATAGCAAAAGACGCTATTTATGGCACATTCTGCCTAGGACAATTGGGGCATCTTTTTGCATGTTTCAATATATTCCCATTTAGTTGCCCCAGTTTGGAAATTTTCCACCTAATTGGCACCCCAAAATGGTGAGTATTTCATCAGTTATTAATTTTCCCCCAAAAGAGGTACTTTTTTGGGCTGAAAAAAATAAAACAAATCATAGACACACAATTTGACCCTGGGGAGATATACACAAATACTAGACATGGGCATACACAATCCCACAAAGTTTGAGCTCATTCTGACTACAAACGTGGAAGTTATAGCGTTTGGCAGTTGGCCACCTGTGCAGCGGCTAAGGAAGGCAATAGTGAGTATTAAGGCACACTAACACTTTCTATGCCATCCAGATGGCTCCAGACCATGCCCAATTCGAGCACAACGTACAAGGAGGTGGCTGGGCACCTCATGTGCCCTTGCCTTACCTTGGCACGGGCAACCTCATGGGTGTGTGCACAGCAACAAGGCAGGTAGCTCTACATGTCTAGCCAGCACTTCTGAAGCAAATTCTAGGCCTATGCTGTGATCATCACACCAAAACCAAGGTGTCCAATGCAAATAGACCCTAGAAAGCCATATCCACTGATTGCCCAACCAAGGGGAACAACAGACAGTCCACAGAGAAAGCATACTAATCATAAATGCTGCGTGCCAGGGCTTCTTACCATGGTTACTTTGCCTTGCTATAGCATATGACAGGGCTGTCTCATAATTCAGTGGGAGAGAGGCCAAGAAAACAACGGTATCCCCTACCTACATGCAGTTCCACCCATGCAATATGCCCCTCAGAACGCCCACTATAGCTTTTCTTTTCAGCGCGATTGTTTGCTAAGAAACAACCTGAACCTTGTGAGCCTCTAAGCACACTGAAACCACTGCTAAGAAAGGCTGCGCCAATATTCATACTGAAAACTGAGTCAGCTTTTACCAAACTCCTTCCAGGAAACCACTCGACAAATCCCTTACAACTTGCCAACATGCCACGGCTCATGATTTGACACGTCCCAGCGATGCAACCTAGATAAAATCACTGAAAGCTGCCAGGAATCTGGCGATGCGCATCACGGAATGGCATGCTACCTGGCGCTAACTGCGCGGATAGAAGGCGAAAACTTGCGTTGACAACCATTTAAAGAAGCGAAACATTCATAGGGGGACGCTAAGCACGGGATCGTACCATTACCGGCAGTGTCATATGCCCAGTGGCGCAAGAAAGACCAACCTTCCATGGAAGGATGAGACGCGCATCCGGCGAGCCTGGACAGTGTCTTACCGAAAATGACGGAAATCTTGCAAAACCCCGGCGAATTTCTTTAGGATTCTCTATTGACAATGCAAACGCATCCTTGAAGCTAAGTAAAGCCCATAAAACCCAGTGATTGGCCATACGCCGTATTATACGCCGTATTTAGCGTATTATGCGCGATACGCAAGCGGCGCGTACGAAAATGGGGTACTTTTATACGCAACGCGTATTTTTGCGCATTTTTGCGTATTTTCGCGTATTTTTTGGCATATTTTTGGCTTACGAGGTGGGTGCATTTGCTTGCCTAGACTGCGGCGCGCCGACCTGTAGTAGGAACAAATAATTGCGTGATGAGCTAGCTAGTGTATAGTGCACTAAAGCTAAAAGCGCGTTCTTGTGACTTGTGAAGGCGGGAAGGTGAAGGCGGGAAGACTGAAGATTCATCATCAAGAAGGTGATAAGCAACAGTATATTTGGAATAAACGTACACCTATTTATCTGGATCAAGAAGGTGATAAGGTGGGCCAGCAACGTCGTGGTCGTCTGGCACCTATATCGTAGCATATCGACATCCAGGCATGGCTGACACGAATGAGTCAATGGAACACGATGATGATGTGCGGCCCGATGAAGAAGAGGCCACATCCGAAACTGTCTGGACATACATTAGCAAAGAGCGCATCCTCAAGAATGGGCAGCATGCAGACAAATAACTACTACATGGATGATGGAGTACTCCGTTACAGGCTGCTGGTCGAGCAGGCGGAGAGGGAAAGCAATACCATGCAGGAAGAGGAAGGCGACTAGTGACGCCAAGAAGCAGGCTGATGTGCGGGCGGCACTTAAAGACAGGCTTGCAGACGTTGTAGAAACCGACGCCTTTAACTGGGTGTCCGCTCATGCCAGCAACACCTCGGGGCGCGCTGCTGGGGCGGCTGGGCCAAGCGGATCATCAAAGGGCCAATCCACCGACGGTAATTTGCCCGCACCTTATGGGCTCAGCAAGGAGCAGCTGGACGAGGAGCTGTGCGAGGCATTCATTTGCGCCTTTCAATGCCATCGACGCCCTTCAATGTCATCGACACCTCGGGGCAATGTATAGTGCATGCTTTGCACTTTTCTGGAAACCATACCTATGAACGAAAATGGCTGACGGCGGTATGGCTGACGGCGGAGTTCAGATCTTTTGCGTCTGAGCCCCAAATTCGGTCAGACCACTTGCATTCGATGCGCCTTTCTAAGACGCACTTGCCAGTATAAACGGTTACGGCTGCCACGCAGTATAGACAAAGTTACGCACGTGACCAGCTATGACGACTCCCAAAGCAAAACGAGGGCTGGAAAAGGAGCTGGCACAGCTTCCCAGCGCCCAGCCCAACCCTCTCGCCCTCGCCATTGTTCAGCCGACAGGCTTACCCGCCAAACCCTCGCCAAGCGCCTCGCCTGAGCCCAAGAAACCCTGCCACGATCGAAAATGGAGCGAGTTCCTCCCCGGCGACCGACGATTCTCCCTCACCGAGTGGCAAGAGTTGTCGCCGCAGGAATGCATTGAGGTTCTCCAGTTCCTCGAACAGGAGCGGAAGCTCTTCGTGCCCAGGAAGGGGGCGGCTATCGACTACAATGGAGACATGTCCTGGCTCTATGCTTTGAACGAAGTACAACAACGCCTGATTATCCTGACCAGCCAATTCCAGATCCGCCTCGGCGACATCACCAGAACGCTCCGCACCCCAGCCCCCGCACAGCCGGCAGCGCCATCGGCTTCCTCCCTCGGCAAGGATGACATCCGCGCAGTGCTGGAGGAGCACGTGACCTGGCCGCTGGCCGAGCAGCTGACATCGCTGAACACCACGCTCAACACGGTCGAGGCCCGGGTCTCCAACGTGGAAACCAAGGTCGTCCACAAGCTACAACCCCAGTTCACGGCGCTACACACCACGGCGCAGGCTTCGGAAACGCATGCTGCACTTGTCTCTCGCCTTAACCAGGTGGAGGGCAAGTGTGGCGTGCTCCTGAAGAAGCTTGAGGCCATCACCGCCCACACCGAGGCCCTGGCCACACAGGTCCCCAAGATAGCGGAGCAGACGGCCACCATTGCATCCCAGCCACCCCGGCAGGATGCTGGCGACCTCCCGCCGCTCGATCTCCTACGCGGACCTGCTGCGGTCAGCGACCGCCTCCACCACCGACGCCATCGCCACAAAGCTCCAGGAGCTGGAGGACCACCGCCAGGCCCAGCAACGGGAGGTCACCGATCGCGCTCGCCGCGAGTGCCGAGTGGTGCTACGTCGCTTCCCCCAGAAGCCAGGTGAGACGTCAACCTCTCTTGCTGACGAGCTCAAGAACCAGCTTCTTACCCTCATGGGCCTGGTAGGTGAGGTAGAACTGCGTGGGTGCCACCGCCTTCCCCACTCACGGGACAAGGCGGCCCCCCACCAGTCCTACTCACCTTCCCCTCCCCTGAGGATAAGCAGCGGTTCCTCTCTCGTCGCAAGCGGTTGCACGACCTCACCTGGACGCTGGATGACGACCTCACCCCCGCTCAGCAACAGCAGCGACGCGACCTGTGGCCGGAATACCTCCGCCATAAGCAGGACCCCCAGAAGCCCAAGGTGTACTGGAGGGGCGGGGACCTGATGATCAACCACAAGATGTGGACGCCCCCAGCGGGCTAGAATAGCAATAGCCCTAGCTTGTAACCATTGGCGTCACTGCCGCTAAGGCAGCCATGCCTAGCTGTGCCAACACACCTAGTCACGTGCCGCCAACGCACGGTACACAACCAGCCATAGCCTTAGCCTAGTCCTAGTACAGCCATGCTACGCCCTGGCTATGTTCAGATTACTTGCCCACGCTCCTTGCTATGATATGCTCACATGGGTCTTATTGCACCCACAGTTTGCCGGATCGTTAGCCTGTCCTTTTCGCTAGCCGCGCCCGATTGCAGCTGTGGCATGCCTTTGGCATGAAGGAGACTGGGGGTCTCTGCCCTTTCTCCTGTAGTGCACACACAGGGATTAAAAGCACTTCGGTGCTCCGTGACTCCCCAACGGGAGCACGAGTTTAATTAATTAATTAATAGTGCATGCATATCTTGAGTTCTACAAATTTATTATCCTTTCCAGTGAGTTGTGCATTGATACTGGTATGATACTTAGTTGCATGTTGTCTCGATTTTGAAGAGAAACTATCAAGTTAGACCGTTAGAAACTATGCTTGTATTTAGGTAGTGATGGCAATGGACAAGATTTCTTTTCTCCGACGCCGCAAGCGGCTCGAGAAGACTCTCTTCACCCTTGACGACGACTTGACCCTGGCGCAGCAACAACGGCGACGGGAGCTATGGCCCACCTACCTCCAGCTCCGGAAGACCAAGGCGGGGCAGCCGGTGTACTGGAAGGGGGCGGCCATCTACGTCGGCCACAAGCCCTGGCAGGCGACCCCCGCGGCCCCAACGACTCCAGACGCCCCAGCTTAGGGGAATACAGCAGTAGTAGTGTAGAATAGATAGACCGTGGCCATGTACATGTACGCCTCCTAGAGGCACTATCCTAGCTAAGCCACACGCTTTATTTCATCATGTACATGTGTGCCTATGATGTGCCACACTCCAGATGATGCCTAGCTTTATTTAGCTATGTTGTGCCCATGCAGGGAGTAACTCTCTGCTGAGACGCCATGCCCTAGCCTTTTTGTATAGCTCTGCTGATCTTCCCCCCCATGACAGGCTCCCCCTTCGCTGGGCATAGCTTGAAGATCATGGGGATGCAAGTGCCCTGGTGCACCTAGAGCAAGGGTCCTTTACATCCCCACCCTTGCAGGAAGTAGCTTAGGATGTATGATAGGCCATATGCCCCCTCTCAAGGGCTATGTGCTACATATACTCCCAACGGAGTTATGTTACAATTCAATTCAATTCAATGGCAATGCCAAGGTCATGCTATATATGTCATGTATAGGCAAAAGGTATGGAAAAACACCAGCAGACCATGCTTGGTTGCTCAGAATGTTGAAAACCCCTCAAAACCATGCCAAAAAAGGGGTTTTCAACAGTTAGCG
The DNA here is from genome assembly GCA_009746045.1 of Mesostigma viride. Classification (NCBI taxonomy): domain Eukaryota; kingdom Viridiplantae; phylum Streptophyta; class Mesostigmatophyceae; order Mesostigmatales; family Mesostigmataceae; genus Mesostigma; species Mesostigma viride. The sequence continues at coordinate 2,538,706 of RPFO01000079.1, read as the reverse complement.
TACGATTAGCGTATAATACATTATACACCGCGTATTATACATTATACACCTGGGGCCGCGTACGACGCGTATCGCGTATGGCCAATCTCTGATAAAACCTGACAATCACCGCCGCCAGCGTGCATTCTTATTTATTCCTCGCGACGAAAATTTCGGATTGGACCCCCGCGGCGATGGTCATCAATAAAATTATCGACATTGCAAAGCGCACAAACTTAGCGATGAAATAATATCATAAACTCATCGCCTTCAATATTCTCGCAATTTCTCTGCATTCCGCTTGTTATATTTGTCTAGTTTTGCCTGAAAGCCGTCGCCATGGCCAGCTCCGCTAGGGGTGCGCGCACTGTGCACCACTTTTTCATGGTACGGACGGGTACCGCGGATTTTTTCGGCGCCAAAAAATTCGCGCCCGGACCCTCATTTCATATATAGCCCCAATACCTAGTAGTTAATTATGATTTAATAAAACAGCCCTGGTGTCTCACTGTCGCTGCGACGGCACCATCAACACAGCATGACCATAGATACAAGCGACAAAAAGGCGCCAGCACTCAGTTCCATCTACCTGTATTAGGGTTAACTTGTCTTTTGGACCACACGAGGTTTCCCCACAACACGGTAAGCATGGCATGGTCAACATGGTCTGCTCCCCAAGGGACCCCGTCCTCACACACACTCGCACGGCCGGGGCCGCTGTCACGCAGCACTGCAGGCAGCAGTAAGTAAGTAAGTAAGTAAGTAAGTAAGTAAGTAAGTAAGTAAGTAAGTAAGTAAGTAAGTAAGTAAGTAAGTAAGTAAGTAAGTAAGTAAGTAAGTAAGTAAGTAAGTAAGTAAGTAAGTAAGTAAGTAAGTAAGTAAGTAAGTAAGTAAGTAAGTAAGTAAGTAAGTAAGTAAGTAAGTAAGTAAGTAAGTAAGTAAGTAAGTACTTGCGTGTCATGATGCGCAAAGGCATGCCACGGAGTACTATGCTATAATCTCGATCATTAGAAAAAATAATTACACAAAAGTTTAACCCCTAAATGGTCTGAGATCCTGCCGATAAATCGGCTGGATCTTCACAATTTTGCAAACCAGATGCCATCCAACCTACCCATATCCAATGGCTGTCCTTGGGGGCCAAGCATGTCCATGAGTTGCCCTTCGGGTTGGTATATCACAACCTCACATATATGCAGGGTAGGCCATATATAACTGCCGTCAAAGTCAGGGGGGTCAAGACGCGCGTTTTCATTTTTGGTAGAATGTGCATTTTGAATTATGTTATAAGACCTAGGCACCTACCACTTCAGGGATGATAAACAATTAGTTGCTGAACAGTTTGAGCCATTGGGGTCATCATTTGGGTGGGTATACCAGCAGTTACACCCAGTACAGCCCATAGGGGTACCGTTGGTAAAAAGCAACCAAGGGGGTAAGGGTGGGCATACTACCTACTAATATGGCCACCAACCATGCCAAACAATACATTTCCCTTCCACAATGATGGGGAAACATAACTGCATCATCACACTGCCCTTACATGGCACCTATGTGCAGGTGCTACCTTGTCCATGCACGTAGGTAACGTGGTACGGATACCCTACGCAAGGCATGCATTCTAGGAGGCAGCCACCAACAAACTAGTGATGTTGAGCCTATTTCAGCCTGCCCTAGCAAGGATAAACTAGGCCTAAGCTGCTATAGCTTGCCAGGTGATGGCCAGCACACCTGGTGGCACATGCTGTCAATGGGAAGCTTTTACTCACCAGTTACGTGCTTGATGATGCCACAGAGACCAGCCAACTGCCTCACACTCATGCAATATGTGTATGGGAAATGTATAACAAACATATATGGAGGTATTCAAACCCATACAGCCTCTAAAACTTATCACCATCACCCTGTGGCAGGTCAACTGACTGAGGGAAGCATCTAAGAAGGGTGTTTTAGAAAGGGGCCAGGCCAGGGTCAAGAAAGAGCATGAATAATGCAAAAAGAATGTGCTACACAAGCTAGAACGTATATATAAACGTCAAACATCGATAGGAAAACGATGCTTAAGCTTTACCAGGCATGGATGGCGTTACCTTGGCCCAGGCGGTGGCCGCAAAATGGCGCATTTCGGCACACCAAAGTTGTGCAGCATGGTCGCTGGATTCGGCGATTTCTGGCCACCCTTGCACGTTAACGACTAATATGTATCATAAAAAGTACAAAGAAACCGATATATCCTTTAAAATACGCCGGAAAGGTATTGCTGTCAACGTTTCTATCGTCCGGCCTGATCGCAGTTTTTTCCAGCAAGAACGCTGCCGACACCTATCAAATGGCATTCCCGCGAGCCAGAAATTGGCCTGTATGATCTTTAGGACGTATAAAATCAATATCCTAAGTTTGGTCAGAAAATTCGAACGAAAACGTAAATGCCATGCGTGGGCGCAAGCCGCCATGGCCAGGTCGTCGTTTTCCGGAATGCACGTTGTACGTGAAAAAGTACCCTGACCCCTTGTACTTTGACCGGCCAGAACACCTCTATAACTTTGTCAGAAGTATACAAACCCATATACCATGCTTTAGAGTATTTTATAAACTTTCGATCTTCTCAGCTAAACGTTTCCTAATTCTCAATAGTTTTCGCGGCATTTGGTCGCCCGAGAAGGGGCCGATGCATCGGCTGGAACTCGATTTTTGGCGGAAAATCGGCCGCAAGACCATTTAGGGGTTAAACAAATATTGTCTGCATCATTCCCCAACCATTAAGCACTAATAGGCTAGTTATAAAATTTCATTTAGTTAAATTATAACATGCATGACTGATGACTCGGTTGCCGGGGAGGTCACGACGTATAGCATGCATTTCATGGACTGATGGGGGTGGGTGGGAGCCTGGGAGCTGAGCCGCGAAAACTAGCTAATCTAATAACTCTAATCTCATCTACAAAATCCTAACTCTACTCTACTCATTCAAGTGCCCAAAGGCTGCATGGTTACAATGAGTGGTAATATCTTATACTCGGGCGGCTGCCACGGCAACACACCAAAGCGCCATGCAACTGTGCAAGCCGCGCCGTTACGTTGCGGTGTCGCACAGACTACAGTAACCAACTATACTAGCTAGAAGCCAACAAACAGGTCTCAACGTTACCACTATTAATTAATTAATTAATAGACACGTGACTGCGTCACGTGAGCATAAGTCCTCGATCAGTGGGAGGGGAACATGGGATGGAATGGATGGTATAAGCTGTCTAGGTCCTAGTTACAGGGGTGTGGGCACCGCGGCCCGAATCGCTATGAATGCATGCCATAATACTTGGTCACACGCGGAGCCCCCACAGGCTTGGGGGTGGTCTCCTTCATTACTACTTGCCATCTATCCTTGCGCACCATCCGGCCTCCATATTACAGACAAACCAGGAGGCTGCCCGGGGGTGAGCCCGTCACGTCTAGTGTAGCACATGTCCATGCCGAGTCTATCACGAAATGTCCACGGGTGGCGGCCCTGCCGCGCGCGGCCGGGGGCACGCCAGGTTAGGACATATCGCCCAGGCTGGGCGGGCTTGGTGCCAGCTAGTCTATCTGAGGTATCTACCTGATCTGTGCGGGCCAGGTGCCCGGCTAGGCCCAGGCGCCTGTGCCTAATAATGTGGGAAACATAGGGCAAATCAGCGTACAAATCCTCATTACTAATGTGCAAACCAAAGGGGATATGTTAAGGGCCTGGCGCAGCATCTTGGTGACGGCGCCGTCGAGTCGTTGCTCCAGCTCCTGCGTCAGTGCCCACGTCTCGGCGCCGTAGGTCAGGATCGTCAGAATGACGACCTTGAAGAGGTCACGCTTGACGATCCGGGGTAGGGCGGGGTTGCTCCACCAGCGGCGGTGGTCATGGAGGTGAGCCCACGCCATGCCGATCCGTGTCGTCATGTCGTCCTCGCAGTCGGGAAGCCAACTGCCGAGCAGCTTGAAGCGGCCTGAAGGAGGGTAGTTGACCTCGGCATCGTCTAAGAGGCGGAGTGTGGGTGGGGGCCCTGCCATGCCGAGGGCCAGGGCCTCCGTTTTGGGGCTGATTTCTAGACCAACCGCCCGAGCCTCGAGCGCCAGGCAGTCCAGCCAAAGTTGGGCAGACTCCGGCTTCTCGATGAGCGTGATGTCGTCGGCATAAATGAGGTCAGCTAGTAAATTCTGCCCGTTAGTCGGCCCCCCTTCCCCAAGCTCGTTCGTGATCGCTAGGCCAGGGGCACGGCCTGCAATGCTAGCAAAGCGAGCACGTGCCTGGCGCATAACATAATCCACTACGATAATAAACAGGTACGGCGACAGGACGCAACCCTGCCAGACGCCGGTCTGCAGTGGGCATCATTGGCGGGGTAATGCCGTGTTGAGTGCGCACCGAAGTGGTCGACCCCTCATACAGCGTGCGGATGACGGTAATCAGGGGAGTGGGGACGCGAGCGCGAGCAAGTACAGCCCATAGAGCGTCCCAGAGGACAGAATCAAAAGCCTTGATGAAGTCGCCGAAGATCAGGATGGCGGGAAACTCACCAGGTTGCAGGAGAGCGATTTCCTCGAAGAGGCGACGCGCGACGAAGATGGCCATGACGGTGTTGCGCCCAGGACGGAAGCCCATTTGACTTTCCCCAAGGTGACAGTCGAGAGCAGAACGGAGGCGGTTGAGGATCATTACTACTATTATACTTAAGTTACTACTATACTTAGGCTAAGTTGTACCCGACATCCGTCTACTAGATAATTGCTATCAAGGAGACAACCAGCACATGATGCCAGAAATCGGGAGACTCCGTACCATGGTAGCTCGAGCATGCCGTTATCTTCTCCGCATTTGCGAGTCCGGTCGTGCAGAATTATGATCTACATGAAGATATCCGTTAATAACTGATGTAGCCCCGCCTATTCAGTATCTTATGCCTCGATAAAAAAGACCATTCTTTCTCTTATTATATTATAAGACTGACTTGGGATACAGATGTAGGAGTGTAGAGTGTATTGTGACTATTGTCGATCTACTCGTCGAGTCGTCCCCCCCCCCCCCCCCCCCCCCCCCCCCCCCGCCCCACGTTTAAGATTCCCAGGCTTAAGATATTGAGACCCTAGCTTTAGGAATTTCAGGTTTAGGATCGCAGCCCGCAAGGCTGGTTTTGGGCAAAAGGCAAAAGGCTAAAGCCATTTAGGCACCAATGGCTGAGATGCGATATAGATTATAGTGTACTCAGGCATACCGCATCCTACACCTCTCAACTTTAAGATCGTCAGCCCTGGATTTGATTTTAGGTTTGAGACGCAGGCACGCAGCCCTGGGTCGGCCGGACCCGGACCCCAATCTTTTCGTGGGTGGGTGGGGGGGGGGTAGCCCGAAGAAAACCGAGGGCCGTGCAGGGGCCGTGCCCATATGCCGTGCCTGTTACTTGTTAGCCAGCGCGCGGGAACGACAATAAAATCACAAGCACGTGATCGAGCCATGTCCACTTGTCCAGGCCGCAAGCAGCAGGCGCACATCCCACGTCTGCTTACCCGCCATCCGTCAATTCGCTGGGTGTGGACCCTTGCGATCCAGTGCCATTAAAATTTGGTGCTGGGAACTTAAGCTGAAGTCATTAGCTTTGCCAAGGATACGGCTTTGTAAAATGTCCTGAAAGAGGTAGCTGCGCATGCAGCGGTAAAAATTGGTGGCAAAGTCATCAGCGGCGCAATTCACGTGCGTGCCATAGTACCCCTCATTCGTCGTATGGGCTCCCTAAGAAGAATGTTTGTCGGCTGGCGCCCACGGCTAAGGCGCTAACTTGGCTGATTTACCACAAGGTGCGTTGTTCTGTGGAATGTTTTATTAATAACATTTGTGCCCGACCAGTAGTTAAGGTGGATGAGATCTCAGCCTTGCACGCGGCGATGACTAGCCGAGCACTTGCGGCGTAGCGCTTCATAGAGTGGCTTGCTACGTGGGAATCCGATGCAGACATGGCTTACGTTACGCTTGTTCATTTGACCAAGCACTGAGGGCGTGGACAAGTACAGGTTATTCAGGAAACGCAGCCAGCTGCGCCTGCCCAGTCAGGGCCATGACCCCGTCATTCTCGATGGACAGCGGCGGGGCTGGAAAGCTAGTAGAGAAAGTTTGCCCGGTGTTAAATGGTGACGGGGAATTCTAGGATTCTGAGGTATCATGGGCAGACACGGTTCCGACTAACTTGTCGCCAAAGGAATATTGACTTCGTGACCTTGGGTGACTGCGCACGCCTAGTTGCAGGTTACAACTTCATTGCTGTCATATCATTCCGAAACCGCTTTCCCTTAAGGTATTTCCATCGTGCACCTCAATCCTTTGTCTTGTCTCCCATTGGCTGCCTCAACAGGCCGAACGGAACCCTGGTACCCGGCGAACGACAAAGCAATTTCCCAGGCATTAGCAACCATATCTCCCAGCATTTACCCAGACAATGTCTCCTTAGCCATGGACGCACTCTGATCATGCCCACCAGCGCTGCCACCGCATTATTGCACGTTGCGAGGCCATCAGTCTGGCAATCTGTCGCTGCTTTTCTCCTGTCCCGCACTCGGTTCCCAGCTTATGCTTCGCTGCCACGGCAGTGCCACCTGGCTAGGCAGGTGCTGGGCGGCAGGTGAGCGCGACAGCCTTATACCCTAGCCCCAGCTTGTCTTGTTCGACATGCCACAACAGCCTCGTGTGCTAGCAGCCAGAATACGTCGTTGCCACACTTAGGAGACGGACCTGCCACAAAATCAAGAGCCACCTGGGCTGCACCGCAAGGAGAGGACCTACCTACAGAACAGGATCTATCTAGGCGTCGCAAAGGTGACCCCTTCCTCAACCAATGTGGTGTACGGCAGCATCCCAGCTCGCTCGCCCCAGCTGGCGCACGTCACGCCGTCTCGTGTGGGCGCTGACCGTGGGAGCTGCGGCGTCCAGTGGCGCGGTGGCGGTGGCGGTGGCGGTGGCGGGATACAGTATTACGCCCCACGTTGGCATCCGTCATGCGCCCGTGGGCCATGCAGATGGCACAGGTGTGCTATGTACATGCTATAAATATGTATGCATACAATTTCTATCTACGTTTGGTGCTAGCTAGGTAGCTATCTCCATTGTAACCCTAGTCACATGCTTTGTTGGGGATTGCATGTATAGTCTTGACGTATGGGCGAATAGGACGTGCTTTGTGGTTGGGTCTATCATTGCCTTGCGGCTGTACTATCTGTGGTTGCCTTGGCTGTTGTTGCTATCCCGGTAGCTTGAATGGGACGGCGACTTGTTATCCGATCTTTGGCTGACCGTCACACGGCCAAAGTGATTGCTTTGGTTGCGAGGTGTCCCTCTGTCACACTTTCATGTTGCTCTTGTTTCCTTGATGAACACAGGGATAGCATAGTAGTAGATATATCTACATATACCATACATATACTATGCTCTTGTTTCCTTGATGAACACAGGGATAGCATAGTAGTAGATTTATGGGCAGGAGCACTTGAATATAGCTTCCCCTGTTTCCTTTCATTATCTATAGATTATACATACTGTACTACTGTAAAGGTACTTGCGAATATGTTGCAGCGTGCACTGGGCAACCTAGACTAGGAGGGACACTAGCCTCATCCTCGAGGCCTTTGTGGGACACCTTCTTCCTATCCATATACAGCATGGATGGACCATCGGGTAGGAGTGTGCTTGCACAGGTTCTGCCTGCCGAGAGTGAGGACCCCCAGAACAGGAACTTGTCACGGGTGCAGTGACGGGAACTAACAAGGCCGCAGCCGCGTTCGCTGACGATTTCACCTATTCCTGATGTGATATGTTCAGCCATGCGCATATGATACCGTTCAGCCATGCCTATATGGTACCGTTCAGCCATGCCTGTAGGCTACCATTCAGCCATGCCTATAGGCTACCGTTCAGCCATGCCTATAGGCTACCGTTCAGCCATGCCTGTAGGCTACCGTTCAGCCATGCCTATAGGCTACCGTTCAGCCATGCCTATAGGCTACCGTTCAGCCATGCCTATAGGCTACCGTTCAGCCATGCCTATAGGCTACCGTTCAGCCATGCCTATAGGCTACCGTTCAGCCATGCCTGTAGGCTACCGTTCAGCCATGCCTATAGGCTACCGTTCAGCCATGCCTATAGGCTACCGTTCAGCCATGCCTGTAGGCTACCGTTGGGAACCAGGGCATGGATCTAGGCAGAAGCAGCCAACAGCGGTCATCGGAAGCGGCAGCCTAACTCGTACTCACTCAGCCTGGGGGCATATCCAGCAGGGTCCCTAGTTAGGTTTCTTGTGAATGAAGGAATGTGTTAATGTAGGTTTCCATTGAACTGGTAGCGCCACGATGCCCGTGCCCACTAGCTATTGCTCCAGCAGCTTGTGGGTATTATAGGTTGCCTCATTGACTTTAGGTAGCGATTCAAATCCTGCATGTACAAATGCAATTTTAATGCCAATGCCACGGTGCTCATAAGGAAGAAAAACACTTGGCAATGGCGTCCATGGGTTTGCCCGGCAGGTTCTTGGGCGCAGCGCGGGTTGACGTCTGCCGGTGACCTGGTGCGCTCGGTGCATGGCTTGGTGGGTGGCGTCGTCAGGAGCACCCGCGCGGCCTATGCGGTACGTAGTCGGTAGTTACCGGCATCCGTCACCCGCATCTGCCACCCGCATCCGTCACCAGCACATCCTCTGCGTGCCCGTCGCACGCCCGTGTTTGTGGCTGATTGACACTGGGTGTCACAGTATCTAGTATGGAGTGGTCTGCCATACCGAGTGGTTCATAGTATAGAGCAGTTTCTATTGTACAGAGGTTTATAGACTCGAGTGGTCTATCATTTAGAGCGGCCGGGTAGTGTGTGACACCACAATATGGCACCCATCGGCCCCAAGACATTGGCACGTTGATACCTCCATTGCCGTCACCGTCACCAGTGTCACCAGTGTCAGAAACATCAGCAGTGTCGGTGCTGTCAGTATTGTCACACTATCATCCAATGGCAGCTATTGTCGCCGTGGTCATCGATGTCGCCATGCCTGCCATCTCGTTGCTGTGGCCAGAAGATCCCAGGGCAGTGCCACGTACACAGGTGCATTTTCATCCAATGGCTTGAGCTGCCAGGTTTTCACAGCACGAGAAGTCTCACAGGCCGAGCCCTGGATGTGGTTGTCGTCGACTGGCCATTAGGGGAGCCAAGGCGAGATGACGTGTGGATCGATGGGCATTACATGCCCAGGCCTGGCAACGACACAGCACAGATGGGTTCTAGAACTATGGATGGGCGGTCTTGTGGATGAGAAGCTTTAGCTTGCTGTTACTATTCTTATCGTTCTCCTGGCTTGTTAGGCTGTTGGGGATCATTTTTTTAGCATCAGTATTTATACTACATGTTTACATATGTTGCGTCCTTGAATAAAATCTTCTCATCTTTTTTCACCTTCTCCCCCCCCCCCCCCCCCCCTTCGCGCACCTGTGCCCAACCACACCCATCAGTTTGCGGTGGTGGTGCACGACTACAAGACGAGTCTGCGTGAGTTTGCCGCGGGTTCACCTGAGTACCGAACGGAACGCGACAAGGTGGGTCGGGGGGGGGGCGGTTGGCTGGCTATGGGGGGGGGTAAGGCTGGTCCGTTGCTTGTTTTGGGGGGAAGGTTACTCCCGTGTTTGTTTGCGGGGGAAGGTTGGTTGGTTGCAGGGGGGTGTTGGTTGGGTGGTGCGCGGTGCGTCAGGGAATGGAGGGAAGGAGGGAGGGAGGGAGGGAGGGAGGGAGGGAGGGAGGGAGGGAGGGGAGGGAGGGAGGGAGGGAGGGAGGGAGGGAGGAGGGAGGGAGGGAGGGAGGAGGGAGGGAGGGAGGGAGGGAGGGAGGGAGGGAGGAGGGAGGGAGGGAGGGAGGGAGGGAGGAGGGAGGGAGGGAGGGAGGAGGGAGGGAGGAGGGAGGGGGGGAGGGAGGGAGGGAGGGAGGAGGGGAGGGAGGGAGGGAGGGGGAGGGAGGGAGGGAGGGAGGGAGGGGAGGGAGGGAGGGAGGGAGGGAGGGAGGAGGGAGGGAGGGAGGGAGGGAGGGGGAGGGAGGGAGGGAGGGAGGGAGGAGGGAGGGAGGGAGGAGGAGGAGGGAGGGAGGGAGGGGGGAGGGAGGGAGGAGGGAGGGAGGAGGGGAGGGAGGGAGGGAGGGAGGGAGGGAGGAGGAGGGAGGGGGAGGGAGGGAGGGAGGGAGGAGGGAGGGAGGAGGAGGGAGGGAGGAGGGAGGAGGGAGGGAGGGGAGGGGAGGGAGGAGGGAGGGAGGGAGGGGAGGGAGGGGGAGGGAGGGGGAGGGAGGAGGAGGGAGGGAGGGAGGGAGGGAGGAAAGGGGGGAGGGAGGAGGAGGAGGGGGGAGGGAGAGAGGGAGGGAGGGAGAGAGGGAGGAGGGAGGGGGAGGGAGGGAGGGAGGGAGGAGGGAGGGAGGGAGGGGGGGAGAGGAGGGAGGGAGGGAGGAGGGAGGGAGGGAGGGAGGGAGGAGGAGGAGGGAGGAGGAGGGAGGGAGGGAGGAGGAGTGAGTGAGGGAGGGAG